>CAMPDV010000072.1:730000-962942 GCA_946699065.1 Loxodes magnus | reverse complement strand
CACAGATAATACAGAACTAGTGTGACCACTCATGGTCTTACAGGTACCTGTCTTGACGTCCCATAGTCTCACCGTCTAATCATGACTTCCCGATACGATGAACTCTGAATCACTGGATATAGCCACAGCATATACATTACTAGTGTGACCACTCATGGTCTTACAGGTACCTGTCTTGACGTCCCATAGTCTCACCGTCTTATCATAACTTCCCGATACGATGAACTCTGAATCACTGGATATAGCCACAGCATATACAGAACTAGTGTGACCACTCATGGTCTTACAGGTACCTGTCTTGACGTCCCATAGTCTCACCGTCTAATCTACACTACCCGATACGATGAACTCTGAATCACTGGATATAGCCACAGCATATACATAATGTGTGTGACCACTCATGGTCTTACAGGTACCTGTCTTGACGTCCCATAGTCTCACCGTCTTATCATAACTTCCCGATACGATGAACTCTGAATCACTGGATATAGCCACAGATAATACAGAACTAGTGTGACCACTCATGGTCTTACAGGTACCTGTCTTGACGTCCCATAGTCTCACCGTCTAATCTACACTTCCCGATACGATGAACTCTGAATCACTGGATATAGCCACAGATAATACAGAACTAGTGTTACCACTCATGGTCTTACAGGTACCTGTCTTGACGTCCCATAGTCTCACCGTCTTATCATAACTTCCCGATACGATGAACTCTGAATCACTGGATATAGCCACAGCATATACAGAACTAGTCTGACCACTCATGGTCTTACAGGTACCTGTCTTGACGTCCCATAGTCTCACCGTCTAATCATAACTTCCCGATACGATGAACTCTGAATCACTGGATATAGCCACAGATAATACAGAACTAGTGTTACCACTCATGGTCTTACAGGTACCTGTCTTGACGTCCCATAGTCTCACCGTCTTATCATAACTTCCCGATACGATGAACTCTGAATCACTGGATATAGCCACAGCATATACATAATGTGTGTGACCACTCATGGTCTTACAGGTACCTGTCTTGACGTCCCATAGTCTCACCGTCTTATCATAACTTCCCGATACGATGAACTCTGAATCACTGGATATAGCCACAGATGATACAGAACTAGTGTGACCACTCATGGTCTTACAGGTACCTGTCTTGACGTCCCATAGTCTCACCGTCTAATCATGACTTCCCGATACGATGAACTCTGAATCACTGGATATAGCCACAGCATATACATTACTAGTGTGACCACTCATGGTCTTACAGGTACCTGTCTTGACGTCCCATAGTCTCACCGTCTTATCATAACTTCCCGATACGATGAACTCTGAATCACTGGATATAGCCACAGATGATACAGAACTAGTGTGACCACTCATGGTCTTACAGGTACCTGTTTTGACGTCCCATAGTCTCACCGTCTTATCATAACTTCCCGATACGATGAACTCTGAATCACTGGATATAGCCACAGCATATACATAATGTGTGTGACCACTCATGGTCTTACAGGTACCTGTCTTGACGTCCCATAGTCTCACCGTCTTATCATAACTTCCCGATACGATGAACTCTGAATCACTGGATATAGCCACAGATGATACAGAACTAGTGTGACCACTCATGGTCTTACAGGTACCTGTCTTGACGTCCCATAGTCTCACCGTCTAATCATTACTTCCCGATACGATGAACTCTGAATCACTGGATATAGCCACAGATGATACAGAACTAGTGTGACCACTCATGGTCTTACAGGTACCTGTCTTGACGTCCCATAGTCTCACCGTCTTATCATAACTTCCCGATACGATGAACTCTGAATCACTGGATATAGCCACAGCATATACATAACTAGTGTGACCACTCATGGTCTTACAGGTACCTGTCTGGACGTCCCATAGTCTCACCGTCTTATCATAACTTCCCGATACGATGAACTCTGAATCACTGGATATAGCCACAGATAATACATAACTAGTGTGACCACTCATGGTCTTACAGGTACCTGTCTTGACGTCCCATAGTCTCACCGTCTAATCTACACTTCCCGATACGATGAACTCTGAATCACTGGATATAGCCACAGCATATACATAATGTGTGTGACCACTCATGGTCTTACAGGTACCTGTCTTGACGTCCCATAGTCTCACCGTCTTATCATAACTTCCCGATACGATGAACTCTGAATCACTGGATATAGCCACAGCATATACATAATGTGTGTGACCACTCATGGTCTTACAGGTACCTGTCTTGACGTCCCATAGTCTCACCGTCTTATCATAACTTCCCGATACGATGAACTCTGAATCACTGGATATAGCCACAGATAATACAGAACTAGTGTGACCACTCATGGTCTTACAGGTACCTGTCTTGACGTCCCATAGTCTCACCGTCTTATCATAACTTCCCGATACGATGAACTCTGAATCACTGGATATAGCCACAGATGATACAGAACTAGTGTGACCACTCATGGTCTTACAGGTACCTGTCTTGACGTCCCATAGTCTCACCGTCTTATCATAACTTCCCGATACGATGAACTCTGAATCACTGGATATAGCCACAGCATATACATAATGTGTGTGACCACTCATGGTCTTACAGGTACCTGTCTTGACGTCCCATAGTCTCACCGTCTTATCATAACTTCCCGATACGATGAACTCTGAATCACTGGATATAGCCACAGATAATACAGAACTAGTGTGACCACTCATGGTCTTACAGGTACCTGTCTTGACGTCCCATAGTCTCACCGTATAATCATTACTTCCCGATACGATGAACTCTGAATCACTGGATATAGCCACAGCATATACATAATGTGTGTGACCACTCATGGTCTTACAGGTACCTGTTTTGACGTCCCATAGTCTCACCGTCTTATCATAACTTCCCGATACGATGAACTCTGAATCACTGGATATAGCCACAGCATATACATAATGTGTGTGACCACTCATGGTCTTACAGGTACCTGTCTTGACGTCCCATAGTCTCACCGTCTTATCATAACTTCCCGATACGATGAACTCTGAATCACTGGATATAGCCACAGCATATACATAATGTGTGTGACCACTCATGGTCTTACAGGTACCTGTCTTGACGTCCCATAGTCTCACCGTCTTATCATAACTTCCCGATACGATGAACTCTGAATCACTGGATATAGCCACAGATGATACAGAACTAGTGTGACCACTCATGGTCTTACAGGTACCTGTCTTGACGTCCCATAGTCTCACCGTCTAATCATAACTTCCCGATACGATGAACTCTGAATCACTGGATATAGCCACAGATGATACAGAACTAGTGTGACCACTCATGGTCTTACAGGTACCTGTCTTGACGTCCCATAGTCTCACCGTCTTATCATAACTTCCCGATACGATGAACTCTGAATCACTGGATATAGCCACAGCATATACATAACTAGTGTGACCACTCATGGTCTTACAGGTACCTGTCTTGACGTCCCATAGTCTCACCGTCTAATCATAACTTCCCGATACGATGAACTCTGAATCACTGGATATAGCCACATCAAATACATAATGTGTGTGACCACTCATGGTCTTACAGGTACCTGTCTTGACGTCCCATAGTCTCACCGTCTTATCATTACTTCCCGATACGATGAACTCTGAATCACTGGATATAGCCACATCAAATACATAATGTGTGTGACCACTCATGGTCTTACAGGTACCTGTCTTGACGTCCCATAGTCTCACCGTCTTATCATAACTTCCCGATACGATGAACTCTGAATCATTGGATATAGCCACAGCATATACATAACTTGTGTGACCACTCATGGTCTTACAGGTACCTGTCTTGACGTCCCATAGTCTCACCGTCTAATCATAACTTCCCGATACGATGAACTCTGAATCACTGGATATAGCCACAGATAATACAGAACTAGTGTGACCACTCATGGTCTTACAGGTACCTGTCTTGACGTCCCATAGTCTCACCGTCTTATCATAACTTCCCGATACGATGAACTCTGAATCACTGGATATAGCCACAGCATATACATAATGTGTGTGACCACTCATGGTCTTACAGGTACCTGTCTTGACGTCCCATAGTCTCACCGTCTAATCATAACTTCCCGATACGATGAACTCTGAATCACTGGATATAGCCACAGCATATACAGAACTAGTGTGACCACTCATGGTCTTACAGGTACCTGTCTTGACGTCCCATAGTCTCACCGTCTAATCATAACTTCCCGATACGATGAACTCTGAATCACTGGATATAGCCACAGATAATACAGAACTAGTGTGACCACTCATGGTCTTACAGGTACCTGTCTTGACGTCCCATAGTCTCACCGTCTAATCATAACTTCCCGATACGATGAACTCTGAATCACTGGATATAGCCACAGCATATACAGAATGTGTGTGACCACTCATGGTCTTACAGGTACCTGTCTTGACGTCCCATAGTCTCACCGTCTTATCATAACTTCCCGATACGATGAACTCTGAATCACTGGATATAGCCACAGATAATACATAATGTGTGTGACCACTCATGGTCTTACAGGTACCTGTCTTGACGTCCCATAGTCTCACCGTCTAATCATAACTTCCCGATACGATGAACTCTGAATCACTGGATATAGCCACATCAAATACATAATGTGTGTGACCACTCATGGTCTTACAGGTACCTGTCTTGACGTCCCATAGTCTCACCGTCTTATCATAACTTCCCGATACGATGAACTCTGAATCACTGGATATAGCCACAGATAATACAGAACTAGTGTGACCACTCATGGTCTTACAGGTACCTGTCTTGACGTCCCATAGTCTCACCGTCTTATCATAACTTCCCGATACGATGAACTCTGAATCACTGGATATAGCCACATCAAATACATAATGTGTGTGACCACTCATGGTCTTACAGGTACCTGTCTTGACGTCCCATAGTCTCACCGTCTAATCATTACTTCCCGATACGATGAACTCTGAATCACTGGATATAGCCACAGCATATACATAATGTGTGTGACCACTCATGGTCTTACAGGTACCTGTCTTGACGTCCCATAGTCTCACCGTCTTATCATAACTTCCCGATACGATGAACTCTGAATCACTGGATATAGCCAATTCAAATACATAATGTGTGTGACCACTCATGGTCTTACAGGTACCTGTCTTGACGTCCCATAGTCTCACCGTCTTATCATAACTTCCCGATACGATGAACTCTGAATCACTGGATATAGCCAATTCAAATACATAATGTGTGTGACCACTCATGGTCTTACAGGTACCTGTCTGGACGTCCCATAGTCTCACCGTCTTATCATAACTTCCCGATACGATGAACTCTGAATCACTGGATATAGCCACAGATAATACATAACTAGTGTGACCACTCATGGTCTTACAGGTACCTGTCTTGACGTCCCATAGTCTCACCGTCTAATCTACACTTCCCGATACGATGAACTCTGAATCACTGGATATAGCCACAGCATATACATAATGTGTGTGACCACTCATGGTCTTACAGGTACCTGTCTTGACGTCCCATAGTCTCACCGTCTTATCATAACTTCCCGATACGATGAACTCTGAATCACTGGATATAGCCACAGCATATACATAATGTGTGTGACCACTCATGGTCTTACAGGTACCTGTCTTGACGTCCCATAGTCTCACCGTCTTATCATAACTTCCCGATACGATGAACTCTGAATCACTGGATATAGCCACAGATAATACAGAACTAGTGTGACCACTCATGGTCTTACAGGTACCTGTCTTGACGTCCCATAGTCTCACCGTCTTATCATAACTTCCCGATACGATGAACTCTGAATCACTGGATATAGCCACAGATGATACAGAACTAGTGTGACCACTCATGGTCTTACAGGTACCTGTCTTGACGTCCCATAGTCTCACCGTCTTATCATAACTTCCCGATACGATGAACTCTGAATCACTGGATATAGCCACAGCATATACATAATGTGTGTGACCACTCATGGTCTTACAGGTACCTGTCTTGACGTCCCATAGTCTCACCGTCTTATCATAACTTCCCGATACGATGAACTCTGAATCACTGGATATAGCCACAGATAATACAGAACTAGTGTGACCACTCATGGTCTTACAGGTACCTGTCTTGACGTCCCATAGTCTCACCGTCTTATCATAACTTCCCGATACGATGAACTCTGAATCACTGGATATAGCCACAGCATATACATAATGTGTGTGACCACTCATGGTCTTACAGGTACCTGTTTTGACGTCCCATAGTCTCACCGTCTTATCATAACTTCCCGATACGATGAACTCTGAATCACTGGATATAGCCACAGCATATACATAATGTGTGTGACCACTCATGGTCTTACAGGTACCTGTCTTGACGTCCCATAGTCTCACCGTCTTATCATAACTTCCCGATACGATGAACTCTGAATCACTGGATATAGCCACAGCATATACATAATGTGTGTGACCACTCATGGTCTTACAGGTACCTGTCTTGACGTCCCATAGTCTCACCGTCTTATCATAACTTCCCGATACGATGAACTCTGAATCACTGGATATAGCCACAGATGATACAGAACTAGTGTGACCACTCATGGTCTTACAGGTACCTGTCTTGACGTCCCATAGTCTCACCGTCTAATCATTACTTCCCGATACGATGAACTCTGAATCACTGGATATAGCCACAGATGATACAGAACTAGTGTGACCACTCATGGTCTTACAGGTACCTGTCTTGACGTCCCATAGTCTCACCGTCTTATCATAACTTCCCGATACGATGAACTCTGAATCACTGGATATAGCCACAGCATATACATAACTAGTGTGACCACTCATGGTCTTACAGGTACCTGTCTTGACGTCCCATAGTCTCACCGTCTAATCATAACTTCCCGATACGATGAACTCTGAATCACTGGATATAGCCACATCAAATACATAATGTGTGTGACCACTCATGGTCTTACAGGTACCTGTCTTGACGTCCCATAGTCTCACCGTCTTATCATTACTTCCCGATACGATGAACTCTGAATCACTGGATATAGCCACATCAAATACATAATGTGTGTGACCACTCATGGTCTTACAGGTACCTGTCTTGACGTCCCATAGTCTCACCGTCTTATCATAACTTCCCGATACGATGAACTCTGAATCATTGGATATAGCCACAGCATATACATAACTTGTGTGACCACTCATGGTCTTACAGGTACCTGTCTTGACGTCCCATAGTCTCACCGTCTAATCATAACTTCCCGATACGATGAACTCTGAATCACTGGATATAGCCACAGATAATACAGAACTAGTGTGACCACTCATGGTCTTACAGGTACCTGTCTTGACGTCCCATAGTCTCACCGTCTTATCATAACTTCCCGATACGATGAACTCTGAATCACTGGATATAGCCACAGCATATACATAATGTGTGTGACCACTCATGGTCTTACAGGTACCTGTCTTGACGTCCCATAGTCTCACCGTCTAATCATAACTTCCCGATACGATGAACTCTGAATCACTGGATATAGCCACAGCATATACATAATGTGTGTGACCACTCATGGTCTTACAGGTACCTGTCTTGACGTCCCATAGTCTCACCGTCTAATCATAACTTCCCGATACGATGAACTCTGAATCACTGGATATAGCCACAGCATATACAGAACTAGTGTGACCACTCATGGTCTTACAGGTACCTGTCTTGACGTCCCATAGTCTCACCGTCTAATCATAACTTCCCGATACGATGAACTCTGAATCACTGGATATAGCCACAGATAATACAGAACTAGTGTGACCACTCATGGTCTTACAGGTACCTGTCTTGACGTCCCATAGTCTCACCGTCTAATCATAACTTCCCGATACGATGAACTCTGAATCACTGGATATAGCCACAGCATATACAGAATGTGTGTGACCACTCATGGTCTTACAGGTACCTGTCTTGACGTCCCATAGTCTCACCGTCTTATCATAACTTCCCGATACGATGAACTCTGAATCACTGGATATAGCCACAGATAATACATAATGTGTGTGACCACTCATGGTCTTACAGGTACCTGTCTTGACGTCCCATAGTCTCACCGTCTAATCATAACTTCCCGATACGATGAACTCTGAATCACTGGATATAGCCACATCAAATACATAATGTGTGTGACCACTCATGGTCTTACAGGTACCTGTCTTGACGTCCCATAGTCTCACCGTCTTATCATAACTTCCCGATACGATGAACTCTGAATCACTGGATATAGCCACAGATAATACAGAACTAGTGTGACCACTCATGGTCTTACAGGTACCTGTCTTGACGTCCCATAGTCTCACCGTCTTATCATAACTTCCCGATACGATGAACTCTGAATCACTGGATATAGCCACATCAAATACATAATGTGTGTGACCACTCATGGTCTTACAGGTACCTGTCTTGACGTCCCATAGTCTCACCGTCTAATCATTACTTCCCGATACGATGAACTCTGAATCACTGGATATAGCCACAGCATATACATAATGTGTGTGACCACTCATGGTCTTACAGGTACCTGTCTTGACGTCCCATAGTCTCACCGTCTTATCATAACTTCCCGATACGATGAACTCTGAATCACTGGATATAGCCAATTCAAATACATAATGTGTGTGACCACTCATGGTCTTACAGGTACCTGTCTTGACGTCCCATAGTCTCACCGTCTAATCATAACTTCCCGATACGATGAACTCTGAATCACTGGATATAGCCACATCAAATACATAATGTGTGTGACCACTCATGGTCTTACAGGTACCTGTCTTGACGTCCCATAGTCTCACCGTCTTATCATAACTTCCCGATACGATGAACTCTGAATCACTGGATATAGCCACATCATATACATAACTAGTGTGACCACTCATGGTCTTACAGGTACCTGTCTTGACGTCCCATAGTCTCACCGTCTAATCATAACTTCCCGATACGATGAACTCTGAATCACTGGATATAGCCACATCAAATACATAATGTGTGTGACCACTCATGGTCTTACAGGTACCTGTCTTGACGTCCCATAGTCTCACCGTCTTATCATAACTTCCCGATACGATGAACTCTGAATCACTGGATATAGCCACATCAAATACATAATGTGTGTGACCACTCATGGTCTTACAGGTACCTGTCTTGACGTCCCATAGTCTCACCGTCTTATCATAACTTCCCGATACGATGAACTCTGAATCACTGGATATAGCCACAGCATATACATAATGTGTGTGACCACTCATGGTCTTACAGGTACCTGTCTTGACGTCCCATAGTCTCACCGTCTAATCATAACTTCCCGATACGATGAACTCTGAATCACTGGATATAGCCACAGCATATACAGAACTAGTGTGACCACTCATGGTCTTACAGGTACCTGTCTTGACGTCCCATAGTCTCACCGTCTAATCATAACTTCCCGATACGATGAACTCTGAATCACTGGATATAGCCACAGATAATACATAACTAGTGTGACCACTCATGGTCTTACAGGTACCTGTCTTGACGTCCCATAGTCTCACCGTCTAATCATAACTTCCCGATACGATGAACTCTGAATCACTGGATATAGCCACAGCATATACAGAATGTGTGTGACCACTCATGGTCTTACAGGTACCTGTCTTGACGTCCCATAGTCTCACCGTCTTATCATAACTTCCCGATACGATGAACTCTGAATCACTGGATATAGCCACAGCATATACATAATGTGTGTGACCACTCATGGTCTTACAGGTACCTGTCTTGACGTCCCATAGTCTCACCGTCTAATCATAACTTCCCGATACGATGAACTCTGAATCACTGGATATAGCCACATCAAATACATAATGTGTGTGACCACTCATGGTCTTACAGGTACCTGTCTTGACGTCCCATAGTCTCACCGTCTTATCATAACTTCCCGATACGATGAACTCTGAATCACTGGATATAGCCACAGATAATACAGAACTAGTGTGACCACTCATGGTCTTACAGGTACCTGTCTTGACGTCCCATAGTCTCACCGTCTTATCATAACTTCCCGATACGATGAACTCTGAATCACTGGATATAGCCACATCAAATACATAATGTGTGTGACCACTCATGGTCTTACAGGTACCTGTCTTGACGTCCCATAGTCTCACCGTCTTATCAAAACTTCCCGATACGATGAACTCTGAATCACTGGATATAGCCACAGCATATACATAATGTGTGTGACCACTCATGGTCTTACAGGTACCTGTCTTGACGTCCCATAGTCTCACCGTCTAATCATAACTTCCCGATACGATGAACTCTGAATCACTGGATATAGCCACATCAAATACATAATGTGTGTGACCACTCATGGTCTTACAGGTACCTGTCTTGACGTCCCATAGTCTCACCGTCTTATCATAACTTCCCGATACGATGAACTCTGAATCACTGGATATAGCCACATCAAATACATAATGTGTGTGACCACTCATGGTCTTACAGGTACCTGTCTTGACGTCCCATAGTCTCACCGTCTTATCATAACTTCCCGATACGATGAACTCTGAATCACTGGATATAGCCACAGCATATACATAATGTGTGTGACCACTCATGGTCTTACAGGTACCTGTCTTGACGTCCCATAGTCTCACCGTCTTATCATAACTTCCCGATACGATGAACTCTGAATCACTGGATATAGCCACATCATATACATAACTAGTGTGACCACTCATGGTCTTACAGGTACCTGTCTTGACGTCCCATAGTCTCACCGTCTTATCATAACTTCCCGATACGATGAACTCTGAATCACTGGATATAGCCACATCAAATACATAATGTGTGTGACCACTCATGGTCTTACAGGTACCTGTCTTGACGTCCCATAGTCTCACCGTCTTATCATAACTTCCCGATACGATGAACTCTGAATCACTGGATATAGCCACATCAAATACATAATGTGTGTGACCACTCATGGTCTTACAGGTACCTGTCTTGACGTCCCATAGTCTCACCGTCTTATCATAACTTACCGATACGATGAACTCTGAATCACTGGATATAGCCACAGATGATACAGAACTAGTGTGACCACTCATGGTCTTACAGGTACCTGTCTTGACGTCCCATAGTCTCACCGTCTAATCATTACTTCCCGATACGATGAACTCTGAATCACTGGATATAGCCACAGCATATACAGAACTAGTGTGACCACTCATGGTCTTACAGGTACCTGTCTTGACGTCCCATAGTCTCACCGTCTTATCATAACTTCCCGATACGATGAACTCTGAATCACTGGATATAGCCACAGCATATACATATTGTGTGTGACCACTCATGGTCTTACAGGTACCTGTCTTGACGTCCCATAGTCTCACCGTCTTATCATAACTTCCCGATACGATGAACTCTGAATCACTGGATATAGCCACATCAAATACATAATGTGTGTGACCACTCATGGTCTTACAGGTACCTGTCTTGACGTCCCATAGTCTCACCGTCTTATCATAACTTCCCGATACGATGAACTCTGAATCACTGGATATAGCCACAGATGATACAGAACTAGTGTGACCACTCATGGTCTTACAGGTACCTGTCTTGACGTCCCATAGTCTCACCGTCTAATCATAACTTCCCGATACGATGAACTCTGAATCACTGGATATAGCCACATCAAATACATAATGTGTGTGACCACTCATGGTCTTACAGGTACCTGTCTTGACGTCCCATAGTCTCACCGTCTTATCATAACTTCCCGATACGATGAACTCTGAATCACTGGATATAGCCACAGATAATACAGAACTAGTGTGACCACTCATGGTCTTACAGGTACCTGTCTTGACGTCCCATAGTCTCACCGTCTTATCATAACTTCCCGATACGATGAACTCTGAATCACTGGATATAGCCACAGATAATACAGAACTAGTCTGACCACTCATGGTCTTACAGGTACCTGTCTTGACGTCCCATAGTCTCACCGTCTAATCATAACTTCCCGATACGATGAACTCTGAATCACTGGATATAGCCACATCAAATACATAATGTGTGTGACCACTCATGGTCTTACAGGTACCTGTCTTGACGTCCCATAGTCTCACCGTCTTATCATAACTTCCCGATACGATGAACTCTGAATCACTGGATATAGCCACAGATAATACAGAACTAGTGTGACCACTCATGGTCTTACAGGTACCTGTCTTGACGTCCCATAGTCTCACCGTCTTATCATAACTTCCCGATACGATGAACTCTGAATCACTGGATATAGCCACATCAAATACATAATGTGTGTGACCACTCATGGTCTTACAGGTACCTGTCTTGACGTCCCATAGTCTCACCGTCTAATCATAACTTCCCGATACGATGAACTCTGAATCACTGGATATAGCCACATCAAATACATAATGTGTGTGACCACTCATGGTCTTACAGGTACCTGTCTTGACGTCCCATAGTCTCACCGTCTAATCATAACTTCCCGATACGATGAACTCTGAATCACTGGATATAGCCACATCAAATACATAATGTGTGTGACCACTCATGGTCTTACAGGTACCTGTCTTGACGTCCCATAGTCTCACCGTCTTATCATAACTTCCCGATACGATGAACTCTGAATCACTGGATATAGCCACAGCATATACATAATGTGTGTGACCACTCATGGTCTTACAGGTACCTGTCTTGACGTCCCATAGTCTCACCGTCTAATCATAACTTCCCGATACGATGAACTCTGAATCACTGGATATAGCCACATCAAATACATAATGTGTGTGACCACTCATGGTCTTACAGGTACCTGTCTTGACGTCCCATAGTCTCACCGTCTAATCATAACTTCCCGATACGATGAACTCTGAATCACTGGATATAGCCACATCAAATACATAATGTGTGTGACCACTCATGGTCTTACAGGTACCTGTCTTGACGTCCCATAGTCTCACCGTCTTATCAAAACTTCCCGATACGATGAACTCTGAATCACTGGATATAGCCACAGCATATACATAATGTGTGTGACCACTCATGGTCTTACAGGTACCTGTCTTGACGTCCCATAGTCTCACCGTCTAATCATAACTTCCCGATACGATGAACTCTGAATCACTGGATATAGCCACATCAAATACATAATGTGTGTGACCACTCATGGTCTTACAGGTACCTGTCTTGACGTCCCATAGTCTCACCGTCTTATCATAACTTCCCGATACGATGAACTCTGAATCACTGGATATAGCCACATCAAATACATAATGTGTGTGACCACTCATGGTCTTACAGGTACCTGTCTTGACGTCCCATAGTCTCACCGTCTTATCATAACTTCCCGATACGATGAACTCTGAATCACTGGATATAGCCACAGCATATACATAATGTGTGTGACCACTCATGGTCTTACAGGTACCTGTCTTGACGTCCCATAGTCTCACCGTCTTATCATAACTTCCCGATACGATGAACTCTGAATCACTGGATATAACCACATCAAATACATAATGTGTGTGACCACTCATGGTCTTACAGGTACCTGTCTTGACGTCCCATAGTCTCACCGTCTTATCATTACTTCCCGATACGATGAACTCTGAATCACTGGATATAGCCACAGATAATACATAACTAGTCTGACCACTCATGGTCTTACAGGTACCTGTCTTGACGTCCCATAGTCTCACCGTCTTATCATTACTTCCCGATACGATGAACTCTGAATCACTGGATATAGCCACAGATAATACATAACTAGTCTGACCACTCATGGTCTTACAGGTACCTGTCTTGACGTCCCATAGTCTCACCGTCTTATCATAACTTCCCGATACGATGAACTCTGAATCACTGGATATAGCCACATCAAATACATAATGTGTGTGACCACTCATGGTCTTACAGGTACCTGTCTTGACGTCCCATAGTCTCACCGTCTAATCATAACTTCCCGATACGATGAACTCTGAATCACTGGATATAGCCACAGCATATACATAACTAGTCTGACCACTCATGGTCTTACAGGTACCTGTCTTGACGTCCCATAGTCTCACCGTCTTATCATAACTTCCCGATACGATGAACTCTGAATCACTGGATATAGCCACAGCATATACATAATGTGTGTGACCACTCATGGTCTTACAGGTACCTGTCTTGACGTCCCATAGTCTCACCGTCTAATCATAACTTCCCGATACGATGAACTCTGAATCACTGGATATAGCCACAGCATATACATAACTAGTCTGACCACTCATGGTCTTACAGGTACCTGTCTTGACGTCCCATAGTCTCACCGTCTTATCATAACTTCCCGATACGATGAACTCTGAATCACTGGATATAGCCACAGATAATACAGAACTAGTGTGACCACTCATGGTCTTACAGGTACCTGTCTTGACGTCCCATAGTCTCACCGTCTAATCATAACTTCCCGATACGATGAACTCTGAATCACTGGATATAGCCACATCAAATACATAATGTGTGTGACCACTCATGGTCTTACAGGTACCTGTCTTGACGTCCCATTGTCTCACCGTCTTATCATAACTTCCCGATACGATGAACTCTGAATCACTGGATATAGCCACAGCATATACATAATGTGTGTGACCACTCATGGTCTTACAGGTACCTGTCTTGACGTCCCATAGTCTCACCGTCTTATCATTACTTCCCGATACGATGAACTCTGAATTACTGGATATAGCCACAGCATATACATAACCTGTGTGACCACTCATGGTCTTACAGGTACCTGTCTTGACGTCCCATAGTCTCACCGTCTTATCATAACTTCCCGATACGATGAACTCTGAATCAGTGGATATAGCCACAGCATATACATAACTAGTCTGACCACTCATGGTCTTACAGGTACCTGTTTTGACGTCCCATAGTCTCACCGTCTTATCATAACTTCCCGATACGATGAACTCTGAATCACTGGATATAGCCACAGATAATACAGAACTAGTCTGACCACTCATGGTCTTACAGGTACCTGTCTTGACGTCCCATAGTCTCACCGTCTTATCATAACTTCCCGATACGATGAACTCTGAATCACTGGATATAGCCACAGATAATACATAACTAGTGTGACCACTCATGGTCTTACAGGTACCTGTCTTGACGTCCCATAGTCTCACCGTCTAATCATAACTTCCCGATACGATGAACTCTGAATCACTGGATATAGCCACAGATAATACAGAACTAGTGTGACCACTCATGGTCTTACAGGTACCTGTCTTGACGTCCCATAGTCTCACCGTCTTATCATAACTTCCCGATACGATGAACTCTGAATCACTGGATATAGCCACAGCATATACATAACTAGTGTGACCACTCATGGTCTTACAGGTACCTGTCTTGACGTCCCATAGTCTCACCGTCTTATCATAACTTCCCGATACGATGAACTCTGAATCACTGGATATAGCCACAGCATATACATAACTAGTGTGACCACTCATGGTCTTTCAGGTACCTGTCTTGACGTCCCATAGTCTCACCGTCTTATCATCACTTCCCGATACGATGAACTCTGAATCACTGGATATAGCCACAGATAATACAGAACTAGTCTGACCACTCATGGTCTTACAGGTACCTGTCTTGACGTTCCATAGTCTCACCGTCTCATCTCTACTTCACGATACGATGAACTCTGAATCACTGGATATAGCCACAGCATATACATAACTAGTGTGACCACTCATGGTCTTACAGGTACCTGTCTTGACGTCCCATAGTCTCACCGTCTTATCATAACTTCCCGATACGATGAACTCTGAATCACTGGATATAGCCACAGATAATACAGAACTAGTGTGACCACTCATGGTCTTACAGGTACCTGTCTTGACGTCCCATAGTCTCACCGTCTTATCTACACTTCCCGATACGATGAACTCTGAATCACTGGATATAGCCACAGATAATACAGAACTAGTGTTACCACTCATGGTCTTACAGGTACCTGTTTTGACGTCCCATAGTCTCACCGTCTTATCATTACTTCCCGATACGATGAACTCTGAATCACTGGATATAGCCACAGCATATACATAATGTGTGTGACCACTCATGGTCTTACAGGTACCTGTCTTGACGTCCCATAGTCTCACCGTCTTATCATTACTTCCCGATACGATGAACTCTGAATCACTGGATATAGCCACAGATAATTCAGAACTAGTGTGACCACTCATGGTCTTACAGGTACCTGTCTTGACGTCCCATTGTCTCACCGTATTATCATAACTTCCCGATACGATGAACTCTGAATCACTGGATATAGCCACAGCATATACATAATGTGTGTGACCACTCATGGTCTTACAGGTACCTGTTTTGACGTCCCATAGTCTCACCGTCTTATCATTACTTCCCGATACGATGAACTCTGAATTACTGGATATAGCCACAGCATATACATAACTAGTCTGACCACTCATGGTCTTACAGGTACCTGTCTTGACGTCCCATAGTCTCACCGTCTTATCATTACTTCCCGATACGATGAACTCTGAATCACTGGATATAGCCACAGATGATACATAACTAGTGTGACCACTCATGGTCTTACAGGTACCTGTCTTGACGTCCCATAGTCTCACCGTCTTATCATAACTTCCCGATACGATGAACTCTGAATCACTGGATATAGCCACAGCATATACATAACTAATGCGACCACTCATGGTCTTACAGGTACCTGTCTTGACGTCCCATAGTCTCACCGTCTTATCATAACTTCCCGATACGATGAACTCTGAATTACTGGATATAGCCACAGATAATACAGAACTAGTGTGACCACTCATGGTCTTACAGGTACCTGTCTTGACGTCCCATAGTCTCACCGTCTTATCATAACTTCCCGATACGATGAACTCTGAATCACTGGATATAGCCACAGCATATACATAATGTGTGTGACCACTCATGGTCTTACAGGTACCTGTCTTGACGTCCCATAGTCTCACCGTCTTATCATTACTTCCCGATACGATGAACTCTGAATTACTGGATATAGCCACAGCATATACATAATGTGTGTGACCACTCATGGTCTTACAGGTACCTGTCTTGACGTCCCATAGTCTCACCGTCTTATCATAACTTCCCGATACGATGAACTCTGAATCACTGGATATAGCCACAGCATATACATAATGTGTGTGACCACTCATGGTCTTACAGGTACCTGTCTTGACGTCCCATAGTCTCACCGTCTAATCATTACTTCCCGATACGATGAACTCTGAATCACTGGATATAGCCACAGATAATACAGAACTTGTGTGACCACTCATGGTCTTACAGGTACCTGTCTTGACGTTCCATAGTCTCACCGTCTCATCTCTACTTCCCGATACGATGAACTCTGAATCACTGGATATAGCCACAGCATATACATAATGTGTGTGACCACTCATGGTCTTACAGGTACCTGTCTTGACGTCCCATAGTCTCACCGTCTTATCATTACTTCCCGATACGATGAACTCTGAATCACTGGATATAGCCACAGATAATTCAGAACTAGTGTGACCACTCATGGTCTTACAGGTACCTGTCTTGACGTCCCATAGTCTCACCGTCTAATCATAACTTCCCGATACGATGAACTCTGAATCACTGGATATAGCCACAGATAATACAGAACTAGTGTGACCACTCATGGTCTTACAGGTACCTGTCTTGACGTCCCATAGTCTCACCGTCTTATCATAACTTCCCGATACGATGAACTCTGAATTACTGGATATAGCCACAGCATATACATAACTAGTGTGACCACTCATGGTCTTACAGGTACCTGTCTTGACGTCCCATTGTCTCACCGTCTTATCATAACTTCCCGATACGATGAACTCTGAATTACTGGATATAGCCACAGATGATACAGAACTAGTGTGACCACTCATGGTCTTACAGGTACCTGTCTTGACGTCCCATAGTCTCACCGTCTTATCATAACTTCCCGATACGATGAACTCTGAATCACTGGATATAGCCACAGCATATACATAATGTGTGTGACCACTCATGGTCTTACAGGTACCTGTCTTGACGTCCCATAGTCTCACCGTCTTATCATAACTTCCCGATACGATGAACTCTGAATTACTGGATATAGCCACAGCATATACATAACTAGTGTTACCACTCATGGTCTTACAGGTACCTGTTTTGACGTCCCATAGTCTCACCGTCTTATCATTACTTCCCGATACGATGAACTCTGAATTACTGGATATAGCCACAGCATATACATAACTAGTGTGACCACTCATGGTCTTACAGGTACCTGTCTTGACGTTCCATAGTCTCACCGTCTCATCTCTACTTCCCGATACGATGAACTCTGAATCACTGGATATAGCCACAGCATATACATAACTAGTGTGACCACTCATGGTCTTACAGGTACCTGTCTTGACGTCCCATAGTCTCACCGTCTAATCATGACTTCCCGATACGATGAACTCTGAATCACTGGATATAGCCACAGCATATACATAACTAGTGTGACCACTCATGGTCTTACAGGTACCTGTTTTGACGTCCCATAGTCTCACCGTCTTATCATAACTTCCCGATACGATGAACTCTGAATCACTGGATATAGCCACAGATGATACATAACTAGTGTGACCACTCATGGTCTTACAGGTACCTGTCTTGACGTCCCATAGTCTCACCGTCTTATCATAACTTCCCGATACGATGAACTCTGAATCACTGGATATAGCCACAGCATATACATAATGTGTGTGACCACTCATGGTCTTACAGGTACCTGTCTTGACGTCCCATAGTCTCACCGTCTCATCTCTACTTCCCGATACGATGAACTCTGAATCACTGGATATAGCCACAGATGATACATAACTAGTGTGACCACTCATGGTCTTACAGGTACCTGTCTTGACGTCCCATAGTCTCACCGTCTTATCATAACTTCCCGATACGATGAACTCTGAATCACTGGATATAGCCACAGATAATACAGAACTAGTGTGACCACTCATGGTCTTACAGGTACCTGTTTTGACGTCCCATAGTCTCACCGTCTTATCATAACTTCCCGATACGATGAACTCTGAATTACTGGATATAGCCACAGATGATACATAACTAGTGTGACCACTCATGGTCTTACAGGTACCTGTCTTGACGTCCCATAGTCTCACCGTCTCATCTCTACTTCCCGATACGATGAACTCTGAATCACTGGATATAGCCACAGCATATACATAACTAGTGTGACCACTCATGGTCTTACAGGTACCTGTCTTGACGTCCCATAGTCTCACCGTCTTATCATAACTTCCCGATACGATGAACTCTGAATCATTGGATATAGCCACAGCATATACATAACTAGTGTGACCACTCATGGTCTTACAGGTACCTGTCTTGACGTCCCATAGTCTCACCGTCTTATCATTACTTCCCGATACGATGAACTCTGAATCACTGGATATAGCCACAGATAAAAAAGAACTAGTGTGACCACTCATGGTCTTACAGGTACCTGTCTTGACGTCCCATAGTCTCACCGTCTTATCATAACTTCCCGATACGATGAACTCTGAATCATTGGATATAGCCACAGCATATACATAACTTGTGTGACCACTCATGGTCTTACAGGTACCTGTCTTGACGTCCCATAGTCTCACCGTCTTATCATAACTTCCCGATACGATGAACTCTGAATCACTGGATATAGCCACAGCATATACATAACTAGTGTGACCACTCATGGTCTTACAGGTACCTGTCTTGACGTCCCATAGTCTCACCGTCTTATCATAACTTCCCGATACGATGAACTCTGAATTACTGGATATAGCCACAGCATATACATAACTAGTCTGACCACTCATGGTCTTACAGGTACCTGTCTTGACGTTCCATAGTCTCACCGTATTATCATAACTTCCCGATACGATGAACTCTGAATCACTGGATATAGCCACAGATGATACATAACTAGTGTGACCACTCATGGTCTTACAGGTACCTGTCTTGACGTCCCATAGTCTCACCGTCTCATCTCTACTTCCCGATACGATGAACTCTGAATCACTGGATATAGCCACAGATGATACATAACTAGTGTGACCACTCATGGTCTTACAGGTACCTGTTTTGACGTCCCATAGTCTCACCGTCTTATCATAACTTCCCGATACGATGAACTCTGAATCACTGGATATAGCCACAGCATATACATAACTAGTGTGACCACTCATGGTCTTACAGGTACCTGTCTTGACGTCCCATAGTCTCACCGTCTTATCATAACTTCCCGATACGATGAACTCTGAATCACTGGATATAGCCACAGATGATACATAATGTGTGTGACCACTCATGGTCTTACAGGTACCTGTCTTGACGTCCCATAGTCTCACCGTCTTATCATAACTTCCCGATACGATGAACTCTGAATCACTGGATATAGCCACAGCATATACATAACTAATGCGACCACTCATGGTCTTACAGGTACCTGTCTTGACGTCCCATAGTCTCACCGTCTTATCATAACTTCCCGATACGATGAACTCTGAATTACTGGATATAGCCACAGATAATACAGAACTAGTGTGACCACTCATGGTCTTACAGGTACCTGTCTTGACGTCCCATAGTCTCACCGTCTTATCATAACTTCCCGATACGATGAACTCTGAATCACTGGATATAGCCACAGCATATACATAATGTGTGTGACCACTCATGGTCTTACAGGTACCTGTCTTGACGTCCCATAGTCTCACCGTCTTATCATAACTTCCCGATACGATGAACTCTGAATTACTGGATATAGCCACAGATGATACATAACTAGTGTGACCACTCATGGTCTTACAGGTACCTGTCTTGACGTCCCATAGTCTCACCGTCTTATCATAACTTCCCGATACGATGAACTCTGAATCACTGGATATAGCCACAGCATATACATAACTAGTGTGACCACTCATGGTCTTACAGGTACCTGTCTTGACGTCCCATAGTCTCACCGTCTTATCATAACTTCCCGATACGATGAACTCTGAATCATTGGATATAGCCACAGCATATACATAACTAGTGTGACCACTCATGGTCTTACAGGTACCTGTCTTGACGTCCCATAGTCTCACCGTCTCATCTCTACTTCCCGATACGATGAACTCTGAATCACTGGATATAGCCACAGATGATACATAACTAGTGTGACCACTCATGGTCTTACAGGTACCTGTCTTGACGTCCCATAGTCTCACCGTCTTATCATAACTTCCCGATACGATGAACTCTGAATCACTGGATATAGCCACAGATGATACATAACTAGTGTGACCACTCATGGTCTTACAGGTACCTGTCTTGACGTCCCATAGTCTCACCGTCTAATCATGACTTCCCGATACGATGAACTCTGAATCACTGGATATAGCCACAGATGATACATAACTAGTGTGACCACTCATGGTCTTACAGGTACCTGTCTTGACGTCCCATAGTCTCACCGTCTTATCATAACTTCCCGATACGATGAACTCTGAATCATTGGATATAGCCACAGCATATACATAACTAGTCTGACCACTCATGGTCTTACAGGTACCTGTCTTGACGTTCCATAGTCTCACCGTATTATCATAACTTCCCGATACGATGAACTCTGAATCACTGGATATAGCCACAGCATATACATAACTAGTGTGACCACTCATGGTCTTACAGGTACCTGTCTTGACGTCCCATTGTCTCACCGTCTCATCTCTACTTCCCGATACGATGAACTCTGAATCACTGGATATAGCCACAGCATATACATAACTAGTGTGACCACTCATGGTCTTACAGGTACCTGTTTTGACGTCCCATAGTCTCACCGTCTTATCATAACTTCCCGATACGATGAACTCTGAATCACTGGATATAGCCACAGATGATACATAACTAGTGTGACCACTCATGGTCTTACAGGTACCTGTCTTGACGTCCCATAGTCTCACCGTCTTATCATAACTTCCCGATACGATGAACTCTGAATCACTGGATATAGCCACAGCATATACATAATGTGTGTGACCACTCATGGTCTTACAGGTACCTGTCTTGACGTCCCATAGTCTCACCGTCTCATCTCTACTTCCCGATACGATGAACTCTGAATCACTGGATATAGCCACAGATGATACATAACTAGTGTGACCACTCATGGTCTTACAGGTACCTGTCTTGACGTCCCATAGTCTCACCGTCTTATCATAACTTCCCGATACGATGAACTCTGAATCACTGGATATAGCCACAGATAATACAGAACTAGTGTGACCACTCATGGTCTTACAGGTACCTGTTTTGACGTCCCATAGTCTCACCGTCTTATCATAACTTCCCGATACGATGAACTCTGAATTACTGGATATAGCCACAGATGATACATAACTAGTGTGACCACTCATGGTCTTACAGGTACCTGTCTTGACGTCCCATAGTCTCACCGTCTCATCTCTACTTCCCGATACGATGAACTCTGAATCACTGGATATAGCCACAGCATATACATAACTAGTGTGACCACTCATGGTCTTACAGGTACCTGTCTTGACGTCCCATAGTCTCACCGTCTTATCATAACTTCCCGATACGATGAACTCTGAATCATTGGATATAGCCACAGCATATACATAACTAGTGTGACCACTCATGGTCTTACAGGTACCTGTCTTGACGTCCCATAGTCTCACCGTCTTATCATTACTTCCCGATACGATGAACTCTGAATCACTGGATATAGCCACAGATAAAAAAGAACTAGTGTGACCACTCATGGTCTTACAGGTACCTGTCTTGACGTCCCATAGTCTCACCGTCTTATCATAACTTCCCGATACGATGAACTCTGAATCATTGGATATAGCCACAGCATATACATAACTTGTGTGACCACTCATGGTCTTACAGGTACCTGTCTTGACGTCCCATAGTCTCACCGTCTTATCATAACTTCCCGATACGATGAACTCTGAATCACTGGATATAGCCACAGCATATACATAACTAGTGTGACCACTCATGGTCTTACAGGTACCTGTCTTGACGTCCCATAGTCTCACCGTCTTATCATAACTTCCCGATACGATGAACTCTGAATTACTGGATATAGCCACAGCATATACATAACTAGTCTGACCACTCATGGTCTTACAGGTACCTGTCTTGACGTTCCATAGTCTCACCGTATTATCATAACTTCCCGATACGATGAACTCTGAATCACTGGATATAGCCACAGATGATACATAACTAGTGTGACCACTCATGGTCTTACAGGTACCTGTCTTGACGTCCCATAGTCTCACCGTCTCATCTCTACTTCCCGATACGATGAACTCTGAATCACTGGATATAGCCACAGATGATACATAACTAGTGTGACCACTCATGGTCTTACAGGTACCTGTTTTGACGTCCCATAGTCTCACCGTCTTATCATAACTTCCCGATACGATGAACTCTGAATCACTGGATATAGCCACAGCATATACATAACTAGTGTGACCACTCATGGTCTTACAGGTACCTGTCTTGACGTCCCATAGTCTCACCGTCTTATCATAACTTCCCGATACGATGAACTCTGAATCACTGGATATAGCCACAGATGATACATAATGTGTGTGACCACTCATGGTCTTACAGGTACCTGTCTTGACGTCCCATAGTCTCACCGTCTTATCATAACTTCCCGATACGATGAACTCTGAATCACTGGATATAGCCACAGCATATACATAACTAATGCGACCACTCATGGTCTTACAGGTACCTGTCTTGACGTCCCATAGTCTCACCGTCTTATCATAACTTCCCGATACGATGAACTCTGAATTACTGGATATAGCCACAGATAATACAGAACTAGTGTGACCACTCATGGTCTTACAGGTACCTGTCTTGACGTCCCATAGTCTCACCGTCTTATCATAACTTCCCGATACGATGAACTCTGAATCACTGGATATAGCCACAGCATATACATAATGTGTGTGACCACTCATGGTCTTACAGGTACCTGTCTTGACGTCCCATAGTCTCACCGTCTTATCATAACTTCCCGATACGATGAACTCTGAATTACTGGATATAGCCACAGATGATACATAACTAGTGTGACCACTCATGGTCTTACAGGTACCTGTCTTGACGTCCCATAGTCTCACCGTCTTATCATAACTTCCCGATACGATGAACTCTGAATCACTGGATATAGCCACAGCATATACATAACTAGTGTGACCACTCATGGTCTTACAGGTACCTGTCTTGACGTCCCATAGTCTCACCGTCTTATCATAACTTCCCGATACGATGAACTCTGAATCATTGGATATAGCCACAGCATATACATAACTTGTGTGACCACTCATGGTCTTACAGGTACCTGTCTTGACGTCCCATAGTCTCACCGTCTCATCTCTACTTCCCGATACGATGAACTCTGAATCACTGGATATAGCCACAGATGATACATAACTAGTGTGACCACTCATGGTCTTACAGGTACCTGTCTTGACGTCCCATAGTCTCACCGTCTTATCATAACTTCCCGATACGATGAACTCTGAATCACTGGATATAGCCACAGATGATACATAACTAGTGTGACCACTCATGGTCTTACAGGTACCTGTCTTGACGTCCCATAGTCTCACCGTCTAATCATGACTTCCCGATACGATGAACTCTGAATCACTGGATATAGCCACAGATGATACATAACTAGTGTGACCACTCATGGTCTTACAGGTACCTGTCTTGACGTCCCATAGTCTCACCGTCTTATCATAACTTCCCGATACGATGAACTCTGAATCATTGGATATAGCCACAGCATATACATAACTAGTCTGACCACTCATGGTCTTACAGGTACCTGTCTTGACGTTCCATAGTCTCACCGTATTATCATAACTTCCCGATACGATGAACTCTGAATCACTGGATATAGCCACAGCATATACATAACTAGTGTGACCACTCATGGTCTTACAGGTACCTGTCTTGACGTCCCATTGTCTCACCGTCTCATCTCTACTTCCCGATACGATGAACTCTGAATCACTGGATATAGCCACAGATGATACATAACTAGTGTGACCACTCATGGTCTTACAGGTACCTGTCTTGACGTCCCATAGTCTCACCGTCTTATCATAACTTCCCGATACGATGAACTCTGAATCATTGGATATAGCCACAGCATATACATAACTAGTCTGACCACTCATGGTCTTACAGGTACCTGTCTTGACGTCCCATAGTCTCACCGTCTTATCATAACTTCCCGATACGATGAACTCTGAATCACTGGATATAGCCACAGCATATACATAACTAGTGTGACCACTCATGGTCTTACAGGTACCTGTCTTGACGTCCCATAGTCTCACCGTCTAATCATTACTTCCCGATACGATGAACTCTGAATCACTGGATATAGCCACAGATAATACAGAACTAGTGTGACCACTCATGGTCTTACAGGTACCTGTCTTGACGTCCCATAGTCTCACCGTCTTATCATAACTTCCCGATACGATGAACTCTGAATCACTGGATATAGCCACAGATAATACAGAACTAGTGTGACCACTCATGGTCTTACAGGTACCTGTTTTGACGTCCCATAGTCTCACCGTCTTATCATTACTTCCCGATACGATGAACTCTGAATTACTGGATATAGCCACAGCATATACATAACTAGTCTGACCACTCATGGTCTTACAGGTACCTGTCTTGACGTTCCATAGTCTCACCGTCTCATCTCTACTTCCCGATACGATGAACTCTGAATCACTGGATATAGCCACAGATAATACATAACTAGTGTGACCACTCATGGTCTTACAGGTACCTGTCTTGACGTCCCATAGTCTCACCGTCTTATCATAACTTCCCGATACGATGAACTCTGAATTACTGGATATAGCCACAGATAATACAGAACTAGTGTGACCACTCATGGTCTTACAGGTACCTGTCTTGACGTCCCATAGTCCTCACCGTCTTATCATAACTTCCCGATACGATGAACTCTGAATTACTGGATATAGCCACAGATGATACATAACTAGTGTGACCACTCATGGTCTTACAGGTACCTGTCTTGACGTTCCATAGTCTCACCGTATTATCATAACTTCCCGATACGATGAACCTCTGAATCACTGGATATAGCCACAGCATATACATAACTAATGCGACCACTCATGGTCTTACAGGTACCTGTCTTGACGTCCCATAGTCTCACCGTCTTATCATAACTTCCCGATACGATGAACTCTGAATTACTGGATATAGCCACAGATAATACAGAACTAGTGTGACCACTCATGGTCTTACAGGTACCTGTCTTGACGTCCCATAGTCTCACCGTCTTATCATAACTTCCGATACGATGAACTCTGAATCCACTGGATATAGCCACAGCATATACATAATGTGTGTGACCACTCATGGTCTTACAGGTACCTGTCTTGACGTCCCATAGTCTCACCGTCTTATCATAACTTCCCGATACGATGAACTCTGAATTACTGGATATAGCCACAGCATATACATAACTAGTGTGACCACTCATGGTCTTACAGGTACCTGTCTTGACGTCCCATAGTCTCACCGTCTTATCATAACTTCCCGATACGATGAACTCTGAATCATTGGATATAGCCACAGCATATACATAACTTGTGTGACCACTCATGGTCTTACAGGTACCTGTCTTGACGTCCATAGTCTCACCGTCTCATCTCTACTTCCCGATACGATGAACTCTGAATTACTGGATATAGCCACAGCATATACATAACCTGTGTGACCACTCATGGTCTTACAGGTACCTGTCTTGGACGTCCCATAGTCTCACCGTCTAATCATAACTTCCCGATACGATGAACTCTGAATTACTGGATATAGCCACAGATAATACAGAACTAGTGTGACCACTCATGGTCTTACAGGTACCTGTCTTGACGTCCCATAGTCTCACCGTCTTATCATAACTTCCCGATACGATGAACTCTGAATTACTGGATATAGCCACAGCATATACATAACTAGTCTGACCACTCATGGTCTTACAGGTACCTGTCTTGACGTTCCATAGTCTCACCGTATTATCATAACTTCCCGATACGAACTCTGAATCACTGGATATAGCCACAGCATATACATAACTAATGCGACCACTCATGGTCTTACAGGTACCTGTCTTGACGTCCCATAGTCTCACCGTCTTATCATAACTTCCCGATACGATGAACTCTGAATCACTGGATATAGCCACAGCATTATACATAACCTGTGTGACCACTCATGGTCTTACAGGTACCTGTCTTGACGTCCCATAGTCTCACCGTCTTATCATAACTTCCCGATACGATGAACTCTGAATCACTGGATATAGCCACAGCATATACATAATGTGTGTGACCACTCATGGTCTTACAGGTACCTGTCTTGACGTCCCATAGTCTCACCGTCTTATCATAACTTCCCGATACGATGAACTCTGAATTACTGGATATAGCCACAGCATATACATAACTAGTGTGACCACTCATGGTCTTACAGGTACCTGTCTTGACGTCCCATAGTCTCACCGTCTTATCATAACTTCCCGATACGATGAACTCTGAATCATTGGATATAGCCACAGCATATACATAACTTGTGTGACCACTCATGGTCTTACAGGTACCTGTCTTGACGTCCCATAGTCTCACCGTCTCATCTCTACTTCCCGATACGATGAACTCTGAATTACTGGATATAGCCACAGCATATACATAACCTGTGTGACCACTCATGGTCTTACAGGTACCTGTCTTGACGTCCCATAGTCTCACCGTCTAATCATAACTTCCCGATACGATGAACTCTGAATCACTGGATATAGCCACAGATGATACATAACTAGTGTGACCACTCATGGTCTTACAGGTACCTGTCTTGACGTCCCATAGTCTCACCGTCTTATCATAACTTCCCGATACGATGAACTCTGAATCACTGGATATAGCCACAGATAATACAGAACTAGTGTGACCACTCATGGTCTTACAGGTACCTGTTTTGACGTCCCATAGTCTCACCGTCTTATCATTACTTCCCGATACGATGAACTCTGAATTACTGGATATAGCCACAGCATATACATAACTAGTGTGACCACTCATGGTCTTACAGGTACCTGTCTTGACGTTCCATAGTCTCACCGTCTCATCTCTACTTCCCGATACGATGAACTCTGAATCACTGGATATAGCCACAGCATATACATAACTAGTGTGACCACTCATGGTCTTACAGGTACCTGTCTTGACGTCCCATAGTCTCACCGTCTAATCATGACTTCCCGATACGATGAACTCTGAATCACTGGATATAGCCACAGCATATACATAACTAGTGTGACCACTCATGGTCTTACAGGTACCTGTTTTGACGTCCCATAGTCTCACCGTCTTATCATAACTTCCCGATACGATGAACTCTGAATCACTGGATATAGCCACAGATGATACATAACTAGTGTGACCACTCATGGTCTTACAGGTACCTGTCTTGACGTCCCATAGTCTCACCGTCTTATCATAACTTCCCGATACGATGAACTCTGAATCACTGGATATAGCCACAGCATATACATAATGTGTGTGACCACTCATGGTCTTACAGGTACCTGTCTTGACGTCCCATAGTCTCACCGTCTCATCTCTACTTCCCGATACGATGAACTCTGAATCACTGGATATAGCCACAGATGATACATAACTAGTGTGACCACTCATGGTCTTACAGGTACCTGTCTTGACGTCCCATAGTCTCACCGTCTTATCATAACTTCCCGATACGATGAACTCTGAATCACTGGATATAGCCACAGATAATACAGAACTAGTGTGACCACTCATGGTCTTACAGGTACCTGTTTTGACGTCCCATAGTCTCACCGTCTTATCATAACTTCCCGATACGATGAACTCTGAATCACTGGATATAGCCACAGATGATACATAACTAGTGTGACCACTCATGGTCTTACAGGTACCTGTCTTGACGTCCCATAGTCTCACCGTCTTATCATAACTTCCCGATACGATGAACTCTGAATCACTGGATATAGCCACAGATAATACAGAACTAGTGTGACCACTCATGGTCTTACAGGTACCTGTTTTGACGTCCCATAGTCTCACCGTCTTATCATTACTTCCCGATACGATGAACTCTGAATCACTGGATATAGCCACAGATGATACATAACTAGTGTGACCACTCATGGTCTTACAGGTACCTGTCTTGACGTCCCATAGTCTCACCGTCTTATCATAACTTCCCGATACGATGAACTCTGAATTACTGGATATAGCCACAGCATATACATAACTAGTGTGACCACTCATGGTCTTACAGGTACCTGTCTTGACGTTCCATAGTCTCACCGTCTTATCATTACTTCCCGATACGATGAACTCTGAATTACTGGATATAGCCACAGCATATACATAACTAGTCTGACCACTCATGGTCTTACAGGTACCTGTCTTGACGTTCCATAGTCTCACCGTATTATCATAACTTCCCGATACGATGAACTCTGAATCACTGGATATAGCCACAGATGATACATAACTAGTGTGACCACTCATGGTCTTACAGGTACCTGTCTTGACGTCCCATAGTCTCACCGTCTCATCTCTACTTCCCGATACGATGAACTCTGAATCACTGGATATAGCCACAGATGATACATAACTAGTGTGACCACTCATGGTCTTACAGGTACCTGTTTTGACGTCCCATAGTCTCACCGTCTTATCATAACTTCCCGATACGATGAACTCTGAATTACTGGATATAGCCACAGATAATACATAACTAGTGTGACCACTCATGGTCTTACAGGTACCTGTCTTGACGTTCCATAGTCTCACCGTCTTATCATAACTTCCCGATACGATGAACTCTGAATCACTGGATATAGCCACAGATGATACATAACTAGTGTGACCACTCATGGTCTTACAGGTACCTGTCTTGACGTCCCATAGTCTCACCGTCTTATCATAACTTCCCGATACGATGAACTCTGAATCACTGGATATAGCCACAGCATATACATAACTAATGCGACCACTCATGGTCTTACAGGTACCTGTCTTGACGTCCCATAGTCTCACCGTCTTATCATAACTTCCCGATACGATGAACTCTGAATCACTGGATATAGCCACAGCATATACATAATGTGTGTGACCACTCATGGTCTTACAGGTACCTGTCTTGACGTCCCATAGTCTCACCGTCTTATCATAACTTCCCGATACGATGAACTCTGAATTACTGGATATAGCCACAGCATATACATAACTAGTGTGACCACTCATGGTCTTACAGGTACCTGTCTTGACGTCCCATAGTCTCACCGTCTTATCATTACTTCCCGATACGATGAACTCTGAATTACTGGATATAGCCACAGCATATACATAACTAGTGTGACCACTCATGGTCTTACAGGTACCTGTCTTGACGTTCCATAGTCTCACCGTCTCATCTCTACTTCCCGATACGATGAACTCTGAATCACTGGATATAGCCACAGCATATACATAACTAGTGTGACCACTCATGGTCTTACAGGTACCTGTCTTGAAGTCCCATAGTCTCACCGTCTAATCATTACTTCCCGATACGATGAACTCTGAATCACTGGATATAGCCACAGATAATACATAACTTGTGTGACCACTCATGGTCTTACAGGTACCTGTCTTGACGTTCCATAGTCTCACCGTCTCATCTCTACTTCCCGATACGATGAACTCTGAATCACTGGATATAGCCACAGATAATACAGAACTAGTGTGACCACTCATGGTCTTACAGGTACCTGTCTTGACGTCCCATAGTCTCACCGTCTCATCTCTACTTCCCGATACGATGAACTCTGAATCACTGGATATAGCCACAGATAATACAGAACTAGTGTGACCACTCATGGTCTTACAGGTACCTGTCTTGACGTCCCATAGTCTCACCGTCTTATCATAACTTCCCGATACGATGAACTCTGAATCACTGGATATAGCCACAGATAATACAGAACTAGTGTGACCACTCATGGTCTTACAGGTACCTGTCTTGACGTCCCATAGTCTCACCGTCTTATCATTACTTCCCGATACGATGAACTCTGAATTACTGGATATAGCCACAGCATATACATAACTAGTCTGACCACTCATGGTCTTACAGGTACCTGTCTTGACGTCCCATAGTCTCACCGTCTTATCATAACTTCCCGATACGATGAACTCTGAATTACTGGATATAGCCACAGATAATACAGAACTAGTGTGACCACTCATGGTCTTACAGGTACCTGTCTTGACGTCCCATAGTCTCACCGTCTTATCATAACTTCCCGATACGATGAACTCTGAATCACTGGATATAGCCACAGATGATACATAATGTGTGTGACCACTCATGGTCTTACAGGTACCTGTCTTGACGTTCCATAGTCTCACCGTATTATCATAACTTCCCGATACGATGAACTCTGAATCACTGGATATAGCCACAGATGATACATAACTAGTGTGACCACTCATGGTCTTACAGGTACCTGTCTTGACGTCCCATAGTCTCACCGTATTATCATAACTTCCCGATACGATGAACTCTGAATCACTGGATATAGCCACAGATGATACATAACTAGTGTGACCACTCATGGTCTTACAGGTACCTGTCTTGACGTCCCATAGTCTCACCGTCTAATCATGACTTCCCGATACGATGAACTCTGAATCACTGGATATAGCCACAGATAATACAGAACTAGTGTGACCACTCATGGTCTTACAGGTACCTGTCTTGACGTCCCATAGTCTCACCGTCTTATCATAACTTCCCGATACGATGAACTCTGAATCACTGGATATAGCCACAGATAATACATAACTAGTGTGACCACTCATGGTCTTACAGGTACCTGTTTTGACGTCCCATAGTCTCACCGTCTTATCATTACTTCCCGATACGATGAACTCTGAATTACTGGATATAGCCACAGCATATACATAACTAGTCTGACCACTCATGGTCTTACAGGTACCTGTCTTGACGTTCCATAGTCTCACCGTATTATCATAACTTCCCGATACGATGAACTCTGAATCACTGGATATAGCCACAGATGATACATAACTAGTGTGACCACTCATGGTCTTACAGGTACCTGTCTTGACGTCCCATAGTCTCACCGTCTAATCATGACTTCCCGATACGATGAACTCTGAATCACTGGATATAGCCACAGATGATACATAACTAGTGTGACCACTCATGGTCTTACAGGTACCTGTCTTGACGTCCCATAGTCTCACCGTCTTATCATAACTTCCCGATACGATGAACTCTGAATCACTGGATATAGCCACAGCATATACATAACTTGTGTGACCACTCATGGTCTTACAGGTACCTGTCTTGACGTCCCATAGTCTCACCGTCTAATCATAACTTCCCGATACGATGAACTCTGAATCACTGGATATAGCCACAGATGATACAGAACTAGTGTGACCACTCATGGTCTTACAGGTACCTGTCTTGACGTCCCATAGTCTCACCGTCTTATCATAACTTCCCGATACGATGAACTCTGAATCATTGGATATAGCCACAGCATATACATAACTTGTGTGACCACTCATGGTCTTACAGGTACCTGTCTTGACGTCCCATAGTCTCACCGTCTTATCATAACTTCCCGATACGATGAACTCTGAATCACTGGATATAGCCACAGATAATACAGAACTAGTGTGACCACTCATGGTCTTACAGGTACCTGTCTTGACGTCCCATAGTCTCACCGTCTTATCATAACTTCCCGATACGATGAACTCTGAATCATTGGATATAGCCACAGCATATACATAACTTGTGTGACCACTCATGGTCTTACAGGTACCTGTCTTGACGTCCCATAGTCTCACCGTCTTATCATTACTTCCCGATACGATGAACTCTGAATTACTGGATATAGCCACAGCATATACATAACTAGTGTGACCACTCATGGTCTTACAGGTACCTGTCTTGACGTTCCATAGTCTCACCGTCTCATCTCTACTTCCCGATACGATGAACTCTGAATCACTGGATATAGCCACAGCATATACATAACTAGTCTGACCACTCATGGTCTTACAGGTACCTGTCTTGACGTCCCATAGTCTCACCGTCTTATCTACACTTCCCGATACGATGAACTCTGAATCACTGGATATAGCCACAGATGATACATAACTAGTGTTACCACTCATGGTCTTACAGGTACCTGTCTTGACGTCCCATAGTCTCACCGTCTTATCATTACTTCCCGATACGATGAACTCTGAATCACTGGATATAGCCACAGATAATACAGAACTAGTGTGACCACTCATGGTCTTACAGGTACCTGTCTTGACGTCCCATAGTCTCACCGTCTTATCATAACTTCCCGATACGATGAACTCTGAATCACTGGATATAGCCACAGATGATACATAACTAGTGTGACCACTCATGGTCTTACAGGTACCTGTTTTGACGTCCCATAGTCTCACCGTCTTATCATTACTTCCCGATACGATGAACTCTGAATCACTGGATATAGCCACAGATGATACATAATGTGTGTGACCACTCATGGTCTTACAGGTACCTGTCTTGACGTCCCATAGTCTCACCGTCTTATCATAACTTCCCGATACGATGAACTCTGAATCACTGGATATAGCCACAGCATATACATAACTAATGCGACCACTCATGGTCTTACAGGTACCTGTCTTGACGTCCCATAGTCTCACCGTCTTATCATAACTTCCCGATACGATGAACTCTGAATTACTGGATATAGCCACAGATAATACAGAACTAGTGTGACCACTCATGGTCTTACAGGTACCTGTCTTGACGTCCCATAGTCTCACCGTCTTATCATAACTTCCCGATACGATGAACTCTGAATCACTGGATATAGCCACAGCATATACATAATGTGTGTGACCACTCATGGTCTTACAGGTACCTGTCTTGACGTCCCATAGTCTCACCGTCTTATCATAACTTCCCGATACGATGAACTCTGAATTACTGGATATAGCCACAGCATATACATAATGTGTGTGACCACTCATGGTCTTACAGGTACCTGTCTTGACGTCCCATAGTCTCACCGTCTTATCATTACTTCCCGATACGATGAACTCTGAATTACTGGATATAGCCACAGCATATACATAACTAGTCTGACCACTCATGGTCTTACAGGTACCTGTCTTGACGTTCCATAGTCTCACCGTATTATCATAACTTCCCGATACGATGAACTCTGAATCACTGGATATAGCCACAGATGATACATAACTAGTGTGACCACTCATGGTCTTACAGGTACCTGTCTTGACGTCCCATAGTCTCACCGTCTTATCATAACTTCCCGATACGATGAACTCTGAATTACTGGATATAGCCACAGATAATACAGAACTAGTGTGACCACTCATGGTCTTACAGGTACCTGTCTTGACGTCCCATAGTCTCACCGTCTTATCATAACTTCCCGATACGATGAACTCTGAATCACTGGATATAGCCACAGATGATACATAATGTGTGTGACCACTCATGGTCTTACAGGTACCTGTCTTGACGTCCCATAGTCTCACCGTCTTATCATAACTTCCCGATACGATGAACTCTGAATCACTGGATATAGCCACAGCATATACATAACTAATGCGACCACTCATGGTCTTACAGGTACCTGTCTTGACGTCCCATAGTCTCACCGTCTTATCATAACTTCCCGATACGATGAACTCTGAATTACTGGATATAGCCACAGATAATACAGAACTAGTGTGACCACTCATGGTCTTACAGGTACCTGTCTTGACGTCCCATAGTCTCACCGTCTTATCATAACTTCCCGATACGATGAACTCTGAATCACTGGATATAGCCACAGCATATACATAATGTGTGTGACCACTCATGGTCTTACAGGTACCTGTCTTGACGTCCCATAGTCTCACCGTCTTATCATAACTTCCCGATACGATGAACTCTGAATTACTGGATATAGCCACAGCATATACATAACTAGTGTGACCACTCATGGTCTTACAGGTACCTGTCTTGACGTCCCATAGTCTCACCGTCTTATCATAACTTCCCGATACGATGAACTCTGAATCATTGGATATAGCCACAGCATATACATAACTTGTGTGACCACTCATGGTCTTACAGGTACCTGTCTTGACGTCCCATAGTCTCACCGTCTCATCTCTACTTCCCGATACGATGAACTCTGAATTACTGGATATAGCCACAGCATATACATAACCTGTGTGACCACTCATGGTCTTACAGGTACCTGTCTTGACGTCCCATAGTCTCACCGTCTAATCATAACTTCCCGATACGATGAACTCTGAATCACTGGATATAGCCACAGATAATACATAACTAGTGTGACCACTCATGGTCTTACAGGTACCTGTCTTGACGTCCCATAGTCTCACCGTCTTATCATAACTTCCCGATACGATGAACTCTGAATCACTGGATATAGCCACAGATAATACAGAACTAGTGTGACCACTCATGGTCTTACAGGTACCTGTTTTGACGTCCCATAGTCTCACCGTCTAATCATGACTTCCCGATACGATGAACTCTGAATTACTGGATATAGCCACAGCATATACATAACTAGTCTGACCACTCATGGTCTTACAGGTACCTGTCTTGACGTCCCATAGTCTCACCGTCTTATCATAACTTCCCGATACGATGAACTCTGAATCACTGGATATAGCCACAGATGATACAGAACTAGTGTGACCACTCATGGTCTTACAGGTACCTGTCTTGACGTCCCATAGTCTCACCGTCTAATCATAACTTCCCGATACGATGAACTCTGAATCACTGGATATAGCCACAGCATATACATAACTAGTGTGACCACTCATGGTCTTACAGGTACCTGTCTTGACGTTCCATAGTCTCACCGTCTTATCATTACTTCCCGATACGATGAACTCTGAATCACTGGATATAGCCACAGCATATACATAATGTGTGTGACCACTCATGGTCTTACAGGTACCTGTCTTGACGTCCCATAGTCTCACCGTCTTATCATAACTTCCCGATACGATGAACTCTGAATCACTGGATATAGCCACAGCATATACATAATGTGTGTGACCACTCATGGTCTTACAGGTACCTGTCTTGACGTCCCATAGTCTCACCGTCTCATCTCTACTTCCCGATACGATGAACTCTGAATCACTGGATATAGCCACAGATGATACATAACTAGTGTGACCACTCATGGTCTTACAGGTACCTGTCTTGACGTCCCATAGTCTCACCGTCTTATCATTACTTCCCGATACGATGAACTCTGAATCACTGGATATAGCCACAGATGATACATAACTAGTGTGACCACTCATGGTCTTACAGGTACCTGTTTTGACGTCCCATAGTCTCACCGTCTTATCATAACTTCCCGATACGATGAACTCTGAATTACTGGATATAGCCACAGATAATACATAACTAGTGTGACCACTCATGGTCTTACAGGTACCTGTCTTGACGTTCCATAGTCTCACCGTCTTATCATAACTTCCCGATACGATGAACTCTGAATCACTGGATATAGCCACAGATAATACAGAACTAGTGTGACCACTCATGGTCTTACAGGTACCTGTTTTGACGTCCCATAGTCTCACCGTCTTATCATTACTTCCCGATACGATGAACTCTGAATTACTGGATATAGCCACAGCATATACAGAACTAGTCTGACCACTCATGGTCTTACAGGTACCTGTCTTGACGTCCCATAGTCTCACAGTATAATCATTACTTCCGATACGATGAACTCTGAATCACTGGATATAGCCACAGATAATACAGAACTAGTGTGACCACTCATGGTCTTACAGGTACCTGTCTTGACGTCCCATAGTCTCACCGTCTTATCATTACTTCCCGATACGATGAACTCTGAATCACTGGATATAGCCACAGATGATACAGAACTAGTGTTACCACTCATGGTCTTACAGGTACCTGTCTTGACGTCCCATAGTCTCACCGTCTTATCTACACTTCCCGATACGATGAACTCTGAATCACTGGATATAGCCACAGCATATACATAATGTGTGTGACCACTCATGGTCTTACAGGTACCTGTCTTGACGTCCCATAGTCTCACCGTCTCATCTCTACTTCCCGATACGATGAACTCTGAATCACTGGATATAGCCACAGATGATACATAACTAGTGTGACCACTCATGGTCTTACAGGTACCTGTCTTGACGTCCCATAGTCTCACCGTCTTATCATAACTTCCCGATACGATGAACTCTGAATCACTGGATATAGCCACAGCATATACATAATGTGTGTGACCACTCATGGTCTTACAGGTACCTGTTTTGACGTCCCATAGTCTCACCGTCTAATCATAACTTCCCGATACGATGAACTCTGAATCACTGGATATAGCCACAGCATATACATAACTAGTGTGACCACTCATGGTCTTACAGGTACCTGTCTTGACGTTCCATAGTCTCACCGTCTCATCTCTACTTCCCGATACGATGAACTCTGAATCACTGGATATAGCCACAGCATATACATAATGTGTGTGACCACTCATGGTCTTACAGGTACCTGTCTTGACGTCCCATAGTCTCACCGTCTTATCATTACTTCCCGATACGATGAACTCTGAATTACTGGATATAGCCACAGCATATACATAACCTGTGTGACCACTCATGGTCTTACAGGTACCTGTCTTGACGTCCCATAGTCTCACCGTCTAATCATAACTTCCCGATACGATGAACTCTGAATCACTGGATATAGCCACAGATGATACATAACTAGTGTGACCACTCATGGTCTTACAGGTACCTGTCTTGACGTCCCATTGTCTCACCGTATTATCATAACTTCCCGATACGATGAACTCTGAATTACTGGATATAGCCACAGATAATACAGAACTAGTGTGACCACTCATGGTCTTACAGGTACCTGTTTTGACGTCCCATAGTCTCACCGTCTTATCATTACTTCCCGATACGATGAACTCTGAATCACTGGATATAGCCACAGCATATACATAATGTGTGTGACCACTCATGGTCTTACAGGTACCTGTCTTGACGTCCCATAGTCTCACCGTCTTATCATAACTTCCCGATACGATGAACTCTGAATCACTGGATATAGCCACAGCATATACATAATGTGTGTGACCACTCATGGTCTTACAGGTACCTGTCTTGACGTCCCATAGTCTCACCGTCTTATCATAACTTCCCGATACGATGAACTCTGAATCATTGGATATAGCCACAGCATATACATAATGTGTGTGACCACTCATGGTCTTACAGGTACCTGTCTTGACGTCCCATAGTCTCACCGTCTTATCATTACTTCCCGATACGATGAACTCTGAATCACTGGATATAGCCACAGATAATACAGAACTAGTGTGACCACTCATGGTCTTACAGGTACCTGTCTTGACGTCCCATAGTCTCACCGTCTAATCATGACTTCCCGATACGATGAACTCTGAATTACTGGATATAGCCACAGCATATACAGAACTAGTCTGACCACTCATGGTCTTACAGGTACCTGTCTTGACGTCCCATAGTCTCACAGTATAATCATTACTTCCCGATACGATGAACTCTGAATCACTGGATATAGCCACAGATAATACAGAACTAGTGTGACCACTCATGGTCTTACAGGTACCTGTCTTGACGTCCCATAGTCTCACCGTCTTATCATTACTTCCCGATACGATGAACTCTGAATCACTGGATATAGCCACAGCATATACATAACTAGTGTGACCACTCATGGTCTTACAGGTACCTGTCTTGACGTCCCATAGTCTCACCGTCTTATCATAACTTCCCGATACGATGAACTCTGAATCACTGGATATAGCCACAGATGATACATAACTAGTGTGACCACTCATGGTCTTACAGGTACCTGTCTTGACGTTCCATAGTCTCACCGTATTATCATTACTTCCCGATACGATGAACTCTGAATCACTGGATATAGCCACAGCATATACATAATGTGTGTGACCACTCATGGTCTTACAGGTACCTGTCTTGACGTCCCATAGTCTCACCGTCTTATCATAACTTCCCGATACGATGAACTCTGAATCACTGGATATAGCCACAGATAATACAGAACTAGTGTGACCACTCATGGTCTTACAGGTACCTGTCTTGACGTCCCATAGTCTCACCGTCTAATCATGACTTCCCGATACGATGAACTCTGAATCACTGGATATAGCCACAGCATATACATAATGTGTGTGACCACTCATGGTCTTACAGGTACCTGTCTTGACGTCCCATAGTCTCACCGTCTTATCATAACTTCCCGATACGATGAACTCTGAATCATTGGATATAGCCACAGCATATACATAATGTGTGTGACCACTCATGGTCTTACAGGTACCTGTCTTGACGTCCCATAGTCTCACCGTCTTATCATTACTTCCCGATACGATGAACTCTGAATCACTGGATATAGCCACAGATAATACAGAACTAGTGTGACCACTCATGGTCTTACAGGTACCTGTCTTGACGTCCCATAGTCTCACCGTCTAATCATGACTTCCCGATACGATGAACTCTGAATTACTGGATATAGCCACAGCATATACAGAACTAGTCTGACCACTCATGGTCTTACAGGTACCTGTCTTGACGTCCCATAGTCTCACAGTATAATCATTACTTCCCGATACGATGAACTCTGAATCACTGGATATAGCCACAGATAATACAGAACTAGTGTTACCACTCATGGTCTTACAGGTACCTGTCTTGACGTCCCATAGTCTCACCGTCTAATCATAACTTCCCGATACGATGAACTCTGAATCACTGGATATAGCCACAGATGATACAGAACTAGTGTGACCACTCATGGTCTTACAGGTACCTGTCTTGACGTCCCATAGTCTCACCGTCTTATCATAACTTCCCGATACGATGAACTCTGAATCACTGGATATAGCCACAGATAATACAGAACTAGTGTGACCACTCATGGTCTTACAGGTACCTGTCTTGACGTCCCATAGTCTCACCGTCTTATCATAACTTCCCGATACGATGAACTCTGAATCACTGGATATAGCCACAGATGATACATAACTAGTGTGACCACTCATGGTCTTACAGGTACCTGTCTTGACGTCCCATAGTCTCACCGTCTAATCATAACTTCCCGATACGATGAACTCTGAATCACTGGATATAGCCACAGATGATACATAACTAGTGTGACCACTCATGGTCTTACAGGTACCTGTCTTGACGTCCCATAGTCTCACCGTCTTATCATAACTTCCCGATACGATGAACTCTGAATCACTGGATATAGCCACAGATAATACAGAACTAGTGTGACCACTCATGGTCTTACAGGTACCTGTTTTGACGTCCCATAGTCTCACCGTCTTATCATTACTTCCCGATACGATGAACTCTGAATCACTGGATATAGCCACAGCATATACATAACTAGTGTGACCACTCATGGTCTTACAGGTACCTGTCTTGACGTCCCATTGTCTCACCGTATTATCATAACTTCCCGATACGATGAACTCTGAATCACTGGATATAGCCACAGCATATACATAATGTGTGTGACCACTCATGGTCTTACAGGTACCTGTCTTGACGTCCCATAGTCTCACCGTCTTATCATAACTTCCCGATACGATGAACTCTGAATCACTGGATATAGCCACAGATGATACATAACTAGTGTGACCACTCATGGTCTTACAGGTACCTGTTTTGACGTCCCATAGTCTCACCGTCTTATCATTACTTCCCGATACGATGAACTCTGAATCACTGGATATAGCCACAGATGATACATAATGTGTGTGACCACTCATGGTCTTACAGGTACCTGTCTTGACGTCCCATAGTCTCACCGTCTTATCATAACTTCCCGATACGATGAACTCTGAATCACTGGATATAGCCACAGCATATACATAACTAATGCGACCACTCATGGTCTTACAGGTACCTGTCTTGACGTCCCATAGTCTCACCGTCTTATCATAACTTCCCGATACGATGAACTCTGAATTACTGGATATAGCCACAGATAATACAGAACTAGTGTGACCACTCATGGTCTTACAGGTACCTGTCTTGACGTCCCATAGTCTCACCGTCTTATCATAACTTCCCGATACGATGAACTCTGAATCACTGGATATAGCCACAGCATATACATAATGTGTGTGAACACTCATGGTCTTACAGGTACCTGTCTTGACGTCCCATAGTCTCACCGTCTTATCATAACTTCCCGATACGATGAACTCTGAATCACTGGATATAGCCACAGCATATACATAACTAATGCGACCACTCATGGTCTTACAGGTACCTGTCTTGACGTCCCATAGTCTCACCGTCTTATCATAACTTCCCGATACGATGAACTCTGAATTACTGGATATAGCCACAGCATATACATAACTAGTCTGACCACTCATGGTCTTACAGGTACCTGTCTTGACGTTCCATAGTCTCACCGTATTATCATAACTTCCCGATACGATGAACTCTGAATCACTGGATATAGCCACAGATGATACATAACTAGTGTGACCACTCATGGTCTTACAGGTACCTGTCTTGACGTCCCATAGTCTCACCGTCTTATCATAACTTCCCGATACGATGAACTCTGAATCACTGGATATAGCCACAGATGATACAGAACTAGTGTTACCACTCATGGTCTTACAGGTACCTGTCTTGACGTCCCATAGTCTCACCGTCTAATCATAACTTCCCGATACGATGAACTCTGAATCACTGGATATAGCCACAGATAATACATAACTAGTCTGACCACTCATGGTCTTACAGGTACCTGTCTTGACGTCCCATAGTCTCACCGTCTAATCATAACTTCCCGATACGATGAACTCTGAATCACTGGATATAGCCACAGATGATACATAACTAGTGTGACCACTCATGGTCTTACAGGTACCTGTCTTGACGTCCCATAGTCTCACCGTATTATCATAACTTCCCGATACGATGAACTCTGAATCACTGGATATAGCCACAGATGATACATAACTAGTGTGACCACTCATGGTCTTACAGGTACCTGTCTTGACGTCCCATAGTCTCACCGTCTAATCATGACTTCCCGATACGATGAACTCTGAATCACTGGATATAGCCACAGATGATACATAACTAGTGTGACCACTCATGGTCTTACAGGTACCTGTTTTGACGTCCCATAGTCTCACCGTCTTATCATTACTTCCCGATACGATGAACTCTGAATCACTGGATATAGCCACAGCATATACATAATGTGTGTGACCACTCATGGTCTTACAGGTACCTGTCTTGACGTCCCATAGTCTCACCGTCTTATCATAACTTCCCGATACGATGAACTCTGAATTACTGGATATAGCCACAGCATATACATAACTAGTGTTACCACTCATGGTCTTACAGGTACCTGTCTTGACGTTCCATAGTCTCACCGTCTCATCATAACTTCCCGATACGATGAACTCTGAATCACTGGATATAGCCACAGATGATACAGAACTAGTCTGACCACTCATGGTCTTACAGGTACCTGTCTTGACGTTCCATAGTCTCACCGTCTCATCATAACTTCCCGATACGATGAACTCTGAATCACTGGATATAGCCACAGCATATACATAATGTGTGTGACCACTCATGGTCTTACAGGTACCTGTCTTGACGTCCCATAGTCTCACCGTCTTATCATTACTTCCCGATACGATGAACTCTGAATCACTGGATATAGCCACAGATAATACAGAACTAGTCTGACCACTCATGGTCTTACAGGTACCTGTCTTGACGTCCCATAGTCTCACCGTCTTATCATTACTTCCCGATACGATGAACTCTGAATCACCGGATATAGCCACAGCATATATATAACTAGTGTGACCACTCATGGTCTTACAGGTACCTGTCTTGACGTCCCATAGTCTCACCGTCTTATCATAACTTCCCGATACGATGAACTCTGAATCACTGGATATAGCCACAGCATATACATAACCTGTGTGACCACTCATGGTCTTACAGGTACCTGTCTTGACGTCCCATAGTCTCACCGTCTTATCATAACTTCCCGATACGATGAACTCTGAATCACTGGATATAGCCACAGATAATACAGAACTAGTGTGACCACTCATGGTCTTACAGGTACCTGTCTTGACGTCCCATAGTCTCACCGTCTTATCATTACTTCCCGATACGATGAACTCTGAATCACTGGATATAGCCACAGATGATACAGAACTAGTGTTACCACTCATGGTCTTACAGGTACCTGTCTTGACGTCCCATAGTCTCACCGTCTTATCATAACTTCCCGATACGATGAACTCTGAATTACTGGATATAGCCACAGCATATACATAACCTGTGTGACCACTCATGGTCTTACAGGTACCTGTCTTGACGTCCCATAGTCTCACCGTCTAATCATAACTTCCCGATACGATGAACTCTGAATCACTGGATATAGCCACAGATGATACATAACTAGTGTGACCACTCATGGTCTTACAGGTACCTGTCTTGACGTCCCATTGTCTCACCGTATTATCATAACTTCCCGATACGATGAACTCTGAATTACTGGATATAGCCACAGATAATACAGAACTAGTGTGACCACTCATGGTCTTACAGGTACCTGTTTTGACGTCCCATAGTCTCACCGTCTTATCATTACTTCCCGATACGATGAACTCTGAATCACTGGATATAGCCACAGCATATACATAATGTGTGTGACCACTCATGGTCTTACAGGTACCTGTCTTGACGTCCCATAGTCTCACCGTCTTATCATAACTTCCCGATACGATGAACTCTGAATCACTGGATATAGCCACAGCATATACATAATGTGTGTGACCACTCATGGTCTTACAGGTACCTGTCTTGACGTCCCATAGTCTCACCGTCTTATCATAACTTCCCGATACGATGAACTCTGAATCACTGGATATAGCCACAGATAATACAGAACTAGTGTGACCACTCATGGTCTTACAGGTACCTGTCTTGACGTCCCATAGTCTCACCGTCTTATCATTACTTCCCGATACGATGAACTCTGAATTACTGGATATAGCCACAGCATATACATAACTAGTCTGACCACTCATGGTCTTACAGGTACCTGTCTTGACGTTCCATAGTCTCACCGTATTATCATAACTTCCCGATACGATGAACTCTGAATCACTGGATATAGCCACAGATAATACAGAACTAGTGTGACCACTCATGGTCTTACAGGTACCTTTCTTGACGTCCCATAGTCTCACAGTATAATCATTACTTCCCGATACGATGAACTCTGAATCACTGGATATAGCCACAGATAATACAGAACTAGTCTGACCACTCATGGTCTTACAGGTACCTGTCTTGACGTCCCATAGTCTCACCGTCTTATCATAACTTCCCGATACGATGAACTCTGAATCACTGGATATAGCCACAGATGATACAGAACTAGTCTGACCACTCATGGTCTTACAGGTACCTGTCTTGACGTCCCATAGTCTCACCGTCTTATCATTACTTCCCGATACGATGAACTCTGAATCACTGGATATAGCCACAGATGATACATAACTAGTGTGACCACTCATGGTCTTACAGGTACCTGTCTTGACGTCCCATAGTCTCACCGTCTAATCATAACTTCCCGATACGATGAACTCTGAATCACTGGATATAGCCACAGATAATACATAACTAGTCTGACCACTCATGGTCTTACAGGTACCTGTCTTGACGTCCCATAGTCTCACCGTCTTATCATAACTTCCCGATACGATGAACTCTGAATTACTGGATATAGCCACAGCATATACATAATGTGTGTGACCACTCATGGTCTTACAGGTACCTGTCTTGACGTCCCATAGTCTCACCGTCTTATCATTACTTCCCGATACGATGAACTCTGAATCACTGGATATAGCCACAGCATATACAGAACTAGTCTGACCACTCATGGTCTTACAGGTACCTGTCTTGACGTCCCATAGTCTCACCGTCTTATCATAACTTCCCGATACGATGAACTCTGAATCACTGGATATAGCCACAGCATATACATAACTTGTGTGACCATTCATGGTCTTACAGGTACCTGTCTTGACGTTCCATAGTCTCACCGTCTCATCTCTACTTCCCGATACGATGAACTCTGAATCACTGGATATAGCCACAGCATATACAGAACTAGTCTGACCACTCATGGTCTTACAGGTACCTGTCTTGACGTCCCATAGTCTCACCGTCTAATCATGACTTCCCGATACGATGAACTCTGAATCACTGGATATAGCCACAGATAATACAGAACTAGTGTGACCACTCATGGTCTTACAGGTACCTGTCTTGACGTCCCATAGTCTCACCGTCTTATCATTACTTCCCGATACGATGAACTCTGAATTACTGGATATAGCCACAGCATATACATAACTAGTCTGACCACTCATGGTCTTACAGGTACCTGTCTTGACGTTCCATAGTCTCACCGTATTATCATAACTTCCCGATACGATGAACTCTGAATCACTGGATATAGCCACAGCATATACATAATGTGTGTGACCACTCATGGTCTTACAGGTACCTGTCTTGACGTCCCATAGTCTCACCGTCTTATCATTACTTCCCGATACGATGAACTCTGAATTACTGGATATAGCCACAGCATATACATAACTAGTGTGACCACTCATGGTCTTACAGGTACCTGTCTTGACGTTCCATAGTCTCACCGTCTCATCTCTACTTCCCGATACGATGAACTCTGAATCACTGGATATAGCCACAGCATATACATAACTAGTGTGACCACTCATGGTCTTACAGGTACCTGTCTTGAAGTCCCATAGTCTCACCGTCTAATCATAACTTCCCGATACGATGAACTCTGAATTACTGGATATAGCCACAGATAATACAGAACTAGTCTGACCACTCATGGTCTTACAGGTACCTGTCTTGACGTCCCATAGTCTCACCGTCTAATCATAACTTCCCGATACGATGAACTCTGAATCACTGGATATAGCCACAGATGATACAGAACTAGTCTGACCACTCATGGTCTTACAGGTACCTGTCTTGACGTCCCATAGTCTCACCGTCTTATCATCACTTCCCGATACGATGAACTCTGAATCACTGGATATAGCCACAGCATATACATAATGTGTGTGACCACTCATGGTCTTACAGGTACCTGTCTTGACGTCCCATAGTCTCACCGTCTTATCATTACTTCCCGATACGATGAACTCTGAATCACTGGATATAGCCACAGCATATACAGAACTAGTCTGACCACTCATGGTCTTACAGGTACCTGTCTTGACGTCCCATAGTCTCACCGTCTTATCATAACTTCCCGATACGATGAACTCTGAATCACTGGATATAGCCACAGCATATACATAACTTGTGTGACCACTCATGGTCTTACAGGTACCTGTCTTGACGTTCCATAGTCTCACCGTCTCATCTCTACTTCCCGATACGATGAACTCTGAATCACTGGATATAGCCACAGCATATACATAACTAGTGTGACCACTCATGGTCTTACAGGTACCTGTCTTGACGTCCCATAGTCTCACCGTCTTATCATAACTTCCCGATACGATGAACTCTGAATCACTGGATATAGCCACAGCATATACATAACTTGTGTGACCACTCATGGTCTTACAGGTACCTGTCTTGACGTCCCATAGTCTCACCGTCTTATCATAACTTCCCGATACGATGAACTCTGAATCACTGGATATAGCCACAGATAATACAGAACTAGTGTGACCACTCATGGTCTTACAGGTACCTTTCTTGACGTCCCATAGTCTCACCGTCTTATCATAACTTCCCGATACGATGAACTCTGAATCACTGGATATAGCCACAGCATATACATAATGTGTGTTACCACTCATGGTCTTACAGGTACCTGTCTTGACGTCCCATAGTCTCACCGTCTTATCATTACTTCCCGATACGATGAACTCTGAATCACTGGATATAGCCACAGATAATACAGAACTAGTGTGACCACTCATGGTCTTACAGGTACCTGTCTTGACGTCCCATAGTCTCACCGTCTTATCATTACTTCCCGATACGATGAACTCTGAATCACTGGATATAGCCACAGCATATACATAATGTGTGTGACCACTCATGGTCTTACAGGTACCTGTCTTGACGTCCCATAGTCTCACCGTCTTATCATCACTTCCCGATACGATGAACTCTGAATCACTGGATATAGCCACAGCATATACATAACTAGTGTGACCACTCATGGTCTTACAGGTACCTGTCTTGACGTCCCATAGTCTCACCGTCTTATCATAACTTCCCGATACGATGAACTCTGAATCACTGGATATAGCCACAGATAATACAGAACTAGTGTGACCACTCATGGTCTTACAGGTACCTGTTTTGACGTCCCATAGTCTCACCGTCTTATCATTACTTCCCGATACGATGAACTCTGAATCACTGGATATAGCCACAGATAATACAGAACTAGTCTGACCACTCATGGTCTTACAGGTACCTGTCTTGACGTCCCATAGTCTCACCGTCTAATCATGACTTCCCGATACGATGAACTCTGAATCACTGGATATAGCCACAGCAAATACAGAACTAGTGTGACCACTCATGGTCTTACAGGTACCTGTTTTGACGTCCCATAGTCTCACCGTCTTATCATTACTTCCCGATACGATGAACTCTGAATCACTGGATATAGCCACAGATGATACAGAACTAGTGTTACCACTCATGGTCTTACAGGTACCTGTCTTGACGTCCCATAGTCTCACCGTCTTATCATAACTTCCCGATACGATGAACTCTGAATCACTGGATATAGCCACAGCATATACATAATGTGTGTGACCACTCATGGTCTTACAGGTACCTGTCTTGACGTCCCATAGTCTCACCGTCTTATCATTACTTCCCGATACGATGAACTCTGAATCACTGGATATAGCCACAGCATATACATAACTAGTGTGACCACTCATGGTCTTACAGGTACCTGTCTTGACGTCCCATAGTCTCACCGTCTTATCATAACTTCCCGATACGATGAACTCTGAATCATTGGATATAGCCACAGCATATACATAACTTGTGTGACCACTCATGGTCTTACAGGTACCTGTCTTGACGTCCCATAGTCTCACCGTCTCATCTCTACTTCCCGATACGATGAACTCTGAATCACTGGATATAGCCACAGCATATACATAACTAGTGTGACCACTCATGGTCTTACAGGTACCTGTCTTGACGTCCCATAGTCTCACCGTCTTATCATAACTTCCCGATACGATGAACTCTGAATCACTGGATATAGCCACAGATAATACAGAACTAGTGTGACCACTCATGGTCTTACAGGTACCTGTCTTGACGTCCCATAGTCTCACCGTCTTATCATAACTTCCCGATACGATGAACTCTGAATCACTGGATATAGCCACAGATAATACAGAACTAGTGTGACCACTCATGGTCTTACAGGTACCTGTCTTGACGTCCCATAGTCTCACCGTATTATCATAACTTCCCAATACGATGAACTCTGAATCACTGGATATAGCCACAGATAATACATAACTAGTGTGACCACTCATGGTCTTACAGGTACCTGTCTTGACGTCCCATAGTCTCACCGTCTTATCATCACTTCCCGATACGATGAACTCTGAATCACTGGATATAGCCACAGCATATACATAACTAGTGCGACCACTCATGGTCTTACAGGTACCTGTCTTGACGTCCCATAGTCTCACCGTTTAATCTGCACTTCCCGATACGATGAACTCTGAATCACTGGATATGGCCACAGCATATACATAACTAGTGTGACCACTCATGGTCTTACAGGTACCTGTCTGGACGTCCCATAGTCTCACCGTCTTTTCATCACTTCCCGATACGATGAACTCTGAATCACTGGATATAGCCACAGATAATACAGAACTAGTGTGACCACTCATGGTCTTACAGGTACCTGTCTGGACGTCCCATAGTCTCACCGTCTTATCATAACTTCCCGATACGATGAACTCTGAATCACTGGATATAGCCACAGCATATACATAACTAGTGCGACCACTCATGGTCTTACAGGTACCTGTCTTGACGTCCCATAGTCTCACCGTCCTATCATCACTTCCCGATACGATGAACTCTGAATCACTGGATATAGCCACAGCATATACATAACTAGTGTGACCATTCATGGTCTTACAGGTACCTGTCTTGACGTCCCATAGTCTCACCGTCTTATCATCACTTCCCGATACGATGAACTCTGAATCACTGGATATAGCCACAGATGATACATAACTAGTGTGACCACTCATGGTCTTACAGGTACCTGTCTGGACGTCCCATAGTCTCACCGTCTTTTCATCACTTCCCGATACGATGAACTCTGAATCACTGGATATAGCCACAGATGATACAGAACTAGTGTGACCACTCATGGTCTTACAGGTACCTGTCTGGACGTCCCATAGTCTCACCGTCTTATCATAACTTCCCGATACGATGAACTCTGAATCACTGGATATAGCCACAGCATATACATAACTAGTGCGACCACTCATGGTCTTACAGGTACCTGTCTTGACGTCCCATAGTCTCACCGTCCTATCATCACTTCCCGATACGATGAACTCTGAATCACTGGATATAGCCACAGCATATACATAACTAGTGTGACCACTCATGGTCTTACAGGTACCTGTCTTGACGTCCCATAGTCTCACCGTCTTATCATCACTTCCCGATACGATGAACTCTGAATCACTGGATATAGCCACAGATGATACAGAACTAGTGTTACCACTCATGGTCTTACAGGTACCTGTCTGGACGTCCCATAGTCTCACCGTCTAATCTGCACTTCCCGATACGATGAACTCTGAATCACTGGATATAGCCACAGCATATACATAACTAGTGTGACCATTCATGGTCTTACAGGTACCTGTCTGGACGTCCCATAGTCTCACCGTCTTATCATCACTTCCCGATACGATGAACTCTGAATCACTGGATATAGCCACAGCATATACATAATGTGTGTGACCACTCATGGTCTTACAGGTACCTGTCTTGATGTCCCATAGTCTCACCGTCTTATCATCACTTCCCGATACGATGAACTCTGAATCACTGGATATAGCCACAGATAATACTGAATCTGTGTGACCACTCATGGTCTTACAGGTACCTGTCTTGACGTCCCATAGTCTCACCGTCTTATCATCACTTCCCGATACGATGAACTCTGAATCACTGGATATAGCCACAGCATATACATAACTAGTGCGACCACTCATGGTCTTACAGGTACCTGTCTTGACGTCCCATAGTCTCACCGTCTTTTCATCACTTCCCGATACGATGAACTCTGAATCACTGGATATAGCCACAGCATATACATAACTAATGCGACCACTCATGGTCTTACAGGTACCTGTCTTGACGTCCCATAGTCTCACCGTCTTATCATCACTTCCCGATACGATGAACTCTGAATCACTGGTTATAGCCACAGCATATACATAACTAGTGCGACCACTCATGGTCTTACAGGTACCTGTCTTGACGTCCCATAGTCTCACCGTCTTATCATCACTTCCCGATACGATGAACTCTGAATCACCGGATATAGCCACAGCATAAACATAACTAATGCGACCACTCATGGTCTTACAGCTACCTGTCTGGACGTCCCATAGTCTCACCGTCTTATCATCACTTCCCGATACGATGAACTCTGAATCACTGGATATAGCCACAGCATATACATAACTAATGCGACCACTCATGGTCTTACAGGTACCTGTCTTGACGTCCCATAGTCTCACCGTCTTATCATCACTTCCCGATACGATGAACTCTGAATCACTGGATATAGCCACAGCATATACATAACTAGTGCGACCACTCATGGTCTTACAGGTACCTGTCTGGACGTCCCATAGTCTCACCGTCTTTTCATCACTTCCCGATACGATGAACTCTGAATCACTGGATATAGCCACAGCATATACATAACTAGTGTGACCACTCATGGTCTTACAGGTACCTGTCTGGACGTCCCATAGTCTCACCGTCTTATCATCACTTCCCGATACGATGAACTCTGAATCACTGGATATAGCCACAGATAATACAGAACTAGTGTGACCACTCATGGTCTTACAGGTACCTGTCTTGACGTCCCATAGTCTCACCGTCTTATCATAACTTCCCGATACGATGAACTCTGAATCACTGGATATAGCCACAGCATATACATAACTAGTGCGACCACTCATGGTCTTACAGGTACCTGTCTTGACGTCCCATAGTCTCACCGTCTTTTCATCACTTCCCGATACGATGAACTCTGAATCACTGGATATGGCCACAGCATATACATAACTAGTGTGACCACTCATGGTCTTACAGCTACCTGTCTGGACGTCCCATAGTCTCACCGTCTTTTCATCACTTCCCGATACGATGAACTCTGAATCACTGGATATAGCCACAGCATATACATAACTAGTGTGACCACTCATGGTCTTACAGGTACCTGTCTGGACGTCCCATAGTCTCACCGTCTTATCATCACTTCCCGATACGATGAACTCTGAATCACTGGATATAGCCACAGCATATACATAACTAATGCGACCACTCATGGTCTTACAGGTACCTGTCTTGACGTCCCATAGTCTCACCGTCTTATCATAACTTCCCGATACGATGAACTCTGAATCACTGGATATAGCCACAGCATATACATAACTAGTGTGACCATTCATGGTCTTACAGGTACCTGTCTGGACGTCCCATAGTCTCACCGTCTTATCATCACTTCCCGATACGATGAACTCTGAATCACTGGATATAGCCACAGCATATACATAATGTGTGTGACCACTCATGGTCTTACAGGTACCTGTCTTGATGTCCCATAGTCTCACCGTCTTATCATCACTTCCCGATACGATGAACTCTGAATCACTGGATATAGCCACAGCATATACATAACTAATGCGACCACTCATGGTCTTACAGGTACCTGTCTTGACGTCCCATAGTCTCACCGTCTTATCATAACTTCCCGATACGATGAACTCTGAATCACTGGATATAGCCACAGATAATACAGAACTAGTGTGACCACTCATGGTCTTACAGGTACCTGTCTTGACGTCCCATAGTCTCACCGTCTAATCATAACTTCCCGATACGATGAACTCTGAATTACTGGATATAGCCACAGCATATACATAACCTGTGTGACCACTCATGGTCTTACAGGTACCTGTCTTGACGTCCCATAGTCTCACCGTCTAATCATAACTTCCCGATACGATGAACTCTGAATCACCGGATATAGCCACAGCATAAACATAACTAATGCGACCACTCATGGTCTTACAGGTACCTGTCTTGACGTCCCATAGTCTCACCGTATTATCATAACTTCCCGATACGATGAACTCTGAATCACTGGATATAGCCACAGCATATACATAACCTGTGTGACCACTCATGGTCTTACAGGTACCTGTCTTGACGTCCCATAGTCTCACCGTCTTATCATAACTTCCCGATACGATGAACTCTGAATCACTGGATATAGCCACAGCATATACATAATGTGTGTGACCACTCATGGTCTTACAGGTACCTGTCTTGACGTCCCATAGTCTCACCGTCTTATCATAACTTCCCGATACGATGAACTCTGAATCACTGGATATAGCCACAGCATATACATAACTAGTGCGACCACTCATGGTCTTACAGGTACCTGTCTTGACGTTCCATAGTCTCACCGTATTATCATAACTTCCCGATACGATGAACTCTGAATCACTGGATATAGCCACAGCATATACATAACTAGTGCGACCACTCATGGTCTTACAGCTACCTGTCTTGACGTCCCATAGTCTCACCGTCTAATCTGCACTTCCCAATACGATGAACTCTGAATCACTGGATAAATCCACAGATCATACTGAATCTGTGTGACCACTCATGGTCTTACAGGTACCTGTCTTGACGTCCCATAGTCTCACCGTCTTTTCATCACTTCCCGATACGATGAACTCTGAATCACTGGATATAGCCACAGCATATACATAACTAGTGTGACCACTCATGGTCTTACAGGTACCTGTCTTGACGTCCCATAGTCTCACCGTCTTATCATTACTTCCCGATACGATGAACTCTGAATTACTGGATATAGCCACAGCATATACATAACTAGTCTGACCACTCATGGTCTTACAGGTACCTGTCTTGACGTTCCATAGTCTCACCGTCTCATCTCTACTTCCCGATACGATGAACTCTGAATCACTGGATATAGCCACAGATAATACATAACTAGTGTGACCACTCATGGTCTTACAGGTACCTGTCTTGACGTCCCATAGTCTCACCGTCTTATCATAACTTCCCGATACGATGAACTCTGAATTACTGGATATAGCCACAGATAATACAGAACTAGTGTGACCACTCATGGTCTTACAGGTACCTGTCTTGACGTCCCATAGTCTCACCGTCTTATCATAACTTCCCGATACGATGAACTCTGAATTACTGGATATAGCCACAGATGATACATAACTAGTGTGACCACTCATGGTCTTACAGGTACCTGTCTTGACGTTCCATAGTCTCACCGTATTATCATAACTTCCCGATACGATGAACTCTGAATCACTGGATATAGCCACAGCATATACATAATGTGTGTGACCACTCATGGTCTTACAGGTACCTGTCTTGACGTCCCATAGTCTCACCGTCTAATCATAACTTCCCGATACGATGAACTCTGAATCACTGGATATAGCCACAGATAATACATAACTAGTGTGACCACTCATGGTCTTACAGGTACCTGTCTTGACGTCCCATAGTCTCACCGTCTAATCATAACTTCCCGATACGATGAACTCTGAATCACTGGATATAGCAACAGCATATACATAACTAGTGTGACCACTCATGGTCTTACAGGTACCTGTCTTGACGTCCCATAGTCTCACCGTCTTATCATAACTTCCCGATACGATGAACTCTGAATCACTGGATATAGCCACAGATAATACAGAACTAGTGTTACCACTCATGGTCTTACAGCTACCTGTCTTGACGTCCCATAGTCTCACCGTCTAATCTGCACTTCCCAATACGATGAACTCTGAATCACTGGATAAATCCACAGATCATACTGAATCTGTGTGACCACTCATGGTCTTACAGGTACCTGTCTTGACGTCCCATAGTCTCACCGTCTTATCATTACTTCCCGATACGATGAACTCTGAATCACTGGATATAGCCACAGCATATACATAACTAGTGTGACCACTCATGGTCTTACAGGTACCTGTCTTGACGTCCCATAGTCTCACCGTCTTATCATAACTTCCCGATACGATGAACTCTGAATCACTGGATATAGCCACAGCATATACATAACTAGTGCGACCACTCATGGTCTTACAGGTACCTGTCTTGACGTCCCATAGTCTCACCGTCTTATCATCACTTCCCGATACGATGAACTCTGAATCACTGGATATAGCCACAGCATATACAGAACTAGTCTGACCACTCATGGTCTTACAGGTACCTGTCTTGACGTCCCATAGTCTCACCGTCTTATCATAACTTCCCGATACGATGAACTCTGAATCACTGGATATAGCCACAGCATATACATAACTTGTGTGACCATTCATGGTCTTACAGGTACCTGTCTTGACGTCCCATAGTCTCACCGTCTTATCATTACTTCCCGATACGATGAACTCTGAATCACTGGATATAGCCACAGCATATACATAACTAGTCTGACCACTCATGGTCTTACAGGTACCTGTCTTGACGTCCCATAGTCTCACCGTCTTATCATAACTTCCCGATACGATGAACTCTGAATCACTGGATATAGCCACAGCATATACATAACTAGTGCGACCACTCATGGTCTTACAGGTACCTGTCTTGACGTCCCATAGTCTCACCGTCTTTTCATCACTTCCCGATACGATGAACTCTGAATCACTGGATATAGCCACAGCATATACATAACTAATGCGACCACTCATGGTCTTACAGGTACCTGTCTTGACGTCCCATAGTCTCACCGTCTCATCTCTACTTCCCGATACGATGAACTCTGAATCACTGGATATAGCCACAGATGATACATAACTAGTGTGACCACTCATGGTCTTACAGCTACCTGTCTGGACGTCCCATAGTCTCACCGTAAAATCATTACTTCCCGATACGATGAACTCTGAATCACTGGATATAGCCACAGATGATACATAATGTGTGTGACCACTCATGGTCTTACAGGTACCTGTCTTGACGTCCCATAGTCTCACCGTCTCATCTCTACTTCCCGATACGATGAACTCTGAATCACTGGATATAGCCACAGATAATACATAACTAGTGTGACCACTCATGGTCTTACAGGTACCTGTCTTGACGTCCCATAGTCTCACCGTCTTATCATTACTTCCCGATACGATGAACTCTGAATCACTGGATATAGCCACAGATAATACAGAACTAGTGTGACCACTCATGGTCTTACAGGTACCTGTCTTGACGTCCCATAGTCTCACCGTCTAATCATAACTTCCCGATACGATGAACTCTGAATCACTGGATATAGCCACAGATGATACATAACTAGTGTGACCACTCATGGTCTTACAGGTACCTGTCTTGACGTCCCATTGTCTCACCGTATTATCATAACTTCCCGATACGATGAACTCTGAATCACTGGATATAGCCACAGCATATACATAACTAGTGTGACCACTCATGGTCTTACAGGTACCTGTCTTGACGTTCCATAGTCTCACCGTCTTATCTGCACTTCCCGATACGATGAACTCTGAATCACTGGATATAGCCACAGCATATACATAACTAATGCGACCACTCATGGTCTTACAGCTACCTGTCTTGACGTCCCATAGTCTCACCGTCTAATCTGCACTTCCCGATACGATGAACTCTGAATCACTGGATATAGCCACAGCATATACATAACTAGTGTGACCACTCATGGTCTTACAGGTACCTGTCTGGACGTCCCATAGTCTCACCGTCTTATCATAACTTCCCGATACGATGAACTCTGAATCACTGGATATAGCCACAGCATATACATAACTAGTGTGACCACTCATGGTCTTACAGGTACCTGTCTGGACGTCACATTGTCTCTTCGTCTTATCATCACTTCCCGATACGATGAACTCTGAATCACTGGATATAGCCACAGATCATACTGAATCTGTGTGACCACTCATGGTCTTACAGCTACCTGTCTGAACGTCTCATAGTCTCACCGTATAATCGTAACTTCCCGATACGATGAACTCTGAATCACTGGATATAGCCACAGCATATACATAACTAGTGTGACCACTCATGGTCTTACAGGTACCTGTCTTGACGTCCCATAGTCTCACCGTATTATCATAACTTCCCGATACGATGAACTCTGAATCACTGGATATAGCCACAGATGATACATAACTAGTGTGACCACTCATGGTCTTACAGGTACCTGTCTTGACGTCCCATAGTCTCACCGTCTAATCATGACTTCCCGATACGATGAACTCTGAATCACTGGATATAGCCACAGATGATACATAACTAGTGTGACCACTCATGGTCTTACAGGTACCTGTCTTGACGTCCCATAGTCTCACCGTCTTATCATTACTTCCCGATACGATGAACTCTGAATCACTGGATATAGCCACAGATGATACAGAACTAATGCGACCACTCATGGTCTTACAGGTACCTGTCTGGACGTCCCATAGTCTCACCGTATAATCGTAACTTCCCGATACGATGAACTCTGAATCACTGGATATAGCCAATGCATATACATAACTAGTGCGACCACTCATGGTCTTACAGGTACCTGTCTTGACGTCCCATAGTCTCACCGTCTAATCATCACTTCCCGATACGATGAACTCTGAATCACTGGATATAGCCACAGCATATACATAACTAGTGTGACCACTCATGGTCTTACAGGTACCTGTCTGGACGTCCCATAGTCTCTTCGTCTTATCATCACTTCCCGATACGATGAACTCTGAATCACTGGATATAGCCACAGATCATACTGAATCTGTGTGACCACTCATGGTCTTACAGCTACCTGTCTGAACGTCTCATAGTCTCACCGTATAATCGTAACTTCCCGATACGATGAACTCTGAATCACTGGATATAGCCAATGCATATACATAACTAGTGCGACCACTCATGGTCTTACAGGTACCTGTCTTGACGTCCCATAGTCTCACCGTCTAATCATCACTTCCCGATACGATGAACTCTGAATCACTGGATATAGCCACAGCATATACATAACTAGTGTGACCACTCATGGTCTTACAGGTACCTGTCTGGACGTCCCATAGTCTCTTCGTCTTATCATCACTTCCCGATACGATGAACTCTGAATCACTGGATATAGCCACAGATCATACTGAATCTGTGTGACCACTCATGGTCTTACAGCTACCTGTCTGAACGTCTCATAGTCTCACCGTATAATCGTAACTTCCCGATACGATGAACTCTGAATCACTGGATATAGCCACAGATCATACTGAATCTGTGTGACCACTCATGGTCTTACAGCTACCTGTCTTGACGTCCCATAGTCTCACCGTATAATCATCACTTCCCGATACGATGAACTCTGAATCACTGGATATAGCCACAGCATATACATAACTAGTGCGACCACTCATGGTCTTACAGGTACCTGTCTTGACGTCCCATAGTCTCACCGTCTTATCATCACTTCCCGATACGATGAACTCTGAATCACTGGATATAGCCACAGATCATACTGAATCTGTGTGACCACTCATGGTCTTACAGGTACCTGTCTGGACGTCCCATAGTCTCACCGTATAATCGTAACTTCCCAATACGATGAACTCTGAATCACTGGATATAGCCACAAATATTACTGAACATGTGTGACCACTCATGTTCTTATTACATTTAAGTTTTTTTTTTGTTTTTTTCTTAATCTTGCCAACTCTATTATTTTATTTTCTACTTTTTAAATTTTTTTAAATTTTTTATAAATTTTATTTTTATCTTTTTTTTATATCTAATTTATAAATTTTCCTTTTTTTTAATTATTTTATTTTATTTTTTTTTTTGCGAAATTGGATTTTAATTTTTTCATTATAAATAAATTTTTTTTTTAATTATAAATTATCTATTTTTCTTTTTCTCTTTTTTTTTTTTTTTTTTTTTTTGTAAAAATTTTTTTTGTTTTTAAATAAAATGATTTAACATTTTTACGAAAATTTTTTATCTTTTTCTTTTTTGTCGATCTTTACTATCTAAAATTAAATCTTGATAATTTATTTTTATCATATTAAATTACCTAATATTTTTTGCGTTAATAACTTGTTCTTTTTTTTTCATTTTTTTAAGATCTATTTTTATTTATGTCATTAATTTTATTACATTTAATAGAAATGAATATTAGACTTATTATATTTTTTAGATATTGTTATATTAATTTTTTTTAAAATTAATATAACAATTGAGTTGTAAATCGGACGGCTTCTTATCAAGTCGAAGATAAGAAGGCTAGATCAGAAACAAAGCTAATTTTAATTCAATAAAAGAAGATCTGTGACAATTCAATCTCTTCATCTGTTTTTCAAGAAAAACGCAAAGTTTACCCAGAAACTTATTTAATAAAAAGGAAAAGTTTGAGAAACTTAATAAAGTAATAATCAAACAAAAAGAACTATCCATTATCAAACAAATTTAAATTGAGAAAATTTACTTACTAACTACGAACAGCTAAATCTTCAAATTGTTTTTTAAAACTATATTTTTAAATAATAATCAATCACATGATATTAAATTTATTCCTAATCTAAACTTCCTCCATCATCAATAGCATCAATGTAGAATGAAGATCCTCAAAGTAAATTATCAATCTCACAATCCAAGAAAAAATAGAAGAATAAGAATATAGAAAAGAAACTACTTAAATGAACACAAGAGATAAAAAATTGAAAATTTTGAATAAAAAAACTCAAAATAAGATAGAAAGTCAAAATACTAAAACTGTAGATCATAATGACTATTCTAAGAAGATGTAAAAGATTTTAAACCAAACAGAAGATTTGAGAATAAAAATATAATATTATTATCAAGACTTTATTTGACAAGAGAAAGAATCTATAAAAGAAAAATATTTTGAATGTTGGCATATAATCATTTCATGAAGTTTTCTTCTTAATAAAAAATACCGTGGAATTCAATCACACAAAAAAATTGTTACAACTGCGACCAGGTTTCAAGTTCTGTGGACGGCAAACAGATTTATTAACATTTAAAAATATTATTATAATAATAATTTATAAAATTGTCTTTTATAAAGGTAAGCAAACTTTATGTTTTTCTAAGTATCAATTTTTATGATTTTTAGTTTTTATTCATAGTTTTACGTTTTTAGAGTAAAATTTATTTTTAAATTTCATATATTTTTCTTATTTATGTTGTTCTTTCTTTTATTTTTTCTTTTATTTTTTCTTTTGCTAGTTTTTCTAATCTCTTATGTACTTTCATTATCTTATTTTAGATTTTTTATCTTTTGCTTTGCAAAAATAGATTTTCTTCTATTTTTTTTTTTTTTATCAAATACTCATAAATTATATATAATATAACAAACCAGTCATTCTATTATCTATCACAGAGTATCTCAGTTTTACGGTTTTAAAAAGTCAAAAAATATAGAAAAAATCAAAATCGAATTTGATCTTTAAAAAATGATTAGAATATATAAAAAAAGATTTTGAATTTAAGATAATTGACTAAATAGACATTCATGTTTCATGAATATCCAGCATTAAGTTTATAATTATTCTATTCTAATTCTTTCTTTATATTATACAAGTTAAGTTATCATTCATTCACACAAAAAGAATACTTAAATTTACTAATACTTTTATTAAATTTTATCTGTTTTCTTTACGGAATTTTTTATTATATCCTTTTTTATTCATCAAACTTAATTTAATGGAATCTGCAAATATAGATAGCTAATTTAATTCTATAGCTATTCTGCTTATTTTCATTTCAAAATTTTGATTAAAGAAAGGTTATTTTAACATTTCTTACAAGCTTATTAAAATTTAGTTATTGACATTGAATATTGAAAATTAAGAGAGATTGAATCTTAGATTTCCAAATCAAAAGTAAAAATTTCATTTTAAATCATTTGATATTATATAATTTGCAAATTCTTTTGATTATTAAAGTAAATATTATACCATATGAAATTAATTCGCCATATATGATATAAATCTATCATAATTTTTTATAACTGTGAACAAGTTTTTTTTTGTAATATTTTATAAGATTAATGTGAGTAGTGCTAAAATTAATATTTTTTGGAACTTTAATAGTGAACATTTAGTTTATTAGATTAAGCATTTGATAATCTCTTAGTAAGTTAAAGATAGCAAATTTTATTATTTATATTAAAGCCTTTATCACATAATTCTAGTATAACAACATTTTATCTAAACTTTAATACCTATTTAAATTTTGCTATTTTTCTTAGTTTAATATTCTCCATAATGAAATTGGAAAATTTTCAAATCAAAATATTTTAGATATTTTTTATCTATCGCTAGTTTTATTTCTATTTTTAGATTTTTTTAATGATCAATGTCAAATAATTCTAGTAAACATGATAATAAAAATTAATAAGCTCTTTAAGATTGTTACTTTTAGTTTCTTATCTCTCCTAAACATTAAAATAACTTTTCTCTTTTTTTCCTCTAGTTGTTACTTTCTTTTCTTAATTTAGTAATTAATAAATATAAATGAATCTGTATAATTAAACTTAAACGCGCTTGATAATAATAAAACTTTACCTTCTCGAATTAGCTTTGTTTTTTTGTAAATTAATAAAGTTATTTATTAAATTATGACCTTTAGTTTTAATTTTTGCTTTATGCAAATTTGCTTATTTAAAGTTAAACCTTACATCAATATTAATTTTCGTTTTTAAAATTAATTATTTCTTAAAAAATCATATGAACTGAACTTTCTTGTTTAATCAGCTTTTATAATTACAAAAAGTTTATTTTGTAAAATCTTAAAAGGAAAATAAAACCTTTATTAATACTACTTTCTCCACAAACTTTAAATTCTTATTGGACGTAACAATAAGAAGGAGAATAGTGCGAAAAGTTTTAATCAGAAAACTAAGAAAAATAATAAAGTTAATTCATTTTTATATCACTATTGCTTCTTTAATTGTTCTACATTTTTTAAAATTATTTTATAATTTCAAGTTAAATTTACTTTTTACTTAAAAGCTTTAACTAGCTTAACTAGAGCAAAATTGAAAAATAGTTTGTTTATCAATCCCATAACATAATTTTAATTTGTTTATCTTTATTATTTTCATTATTTAATTTAATATTTTCTCATAGAAATTAACAATTCTTACAATTTTTCATTTCTAAAGATGTTTCTTCTTATTTATTTTAATGTAAGATGTAAATAATTTTTTAACAGATTTTCATTATAAAATATTTTTGATATTTTTGTATTATAAAAGTAAATTGTTCTAACTTTATGTAGGATTTTACGAAGTACATATGCAAGTTAAATTTTCCCTTTATATATACTAGAACTTTTTTAATATTTTTATTTAAATTAAACATTTTACTTCTAAAATTTAAAGTTAGTCTTTAAGTGCCTCAGTTAAGATTTTACCCATAATTTGTATTCTCCTAGTTAGTTAACTATTACCTTTATTGGCTTATTTATTATTCATTTTACTGCATCTGCATCTGCATCTAAGCCTATAAATCCCGAATATACTCCTCATCTTCTTGTGTAAAATTTTAGCCGCATACCAAGCATATTTACGTGCACTTTATAATAAAAAAATCAGCAAAATCAATGCTTACATTGTAATTTTATTTTCTTTTATTATATATTTTGCTCTTGTCTTGTAACCTAAAATTTGACATTAAGATCCGACAAAGTTGAGTTAAACTCTGAAAAAATATAAAAATCACAGTAAAAATCCTCACTAAATTCCTAAAAACCTTGAGAAACTATTTCCGTATTTATTGACTTCTTGCATTTTGCACAATTTTTTAATATCTCTTCGAAAAAGTTTACAAAGTATTTTTTGAATGCATTTTCATCAAATAATTCCTTTATCTCTCCTTGTTATATCCACGTTAAGCATCAAGGACATTATTAAACTTAATATTGCTGAGATTATTTATTCCAAATTTTATTTTTATTTTTAATGCTATTATATATTTAGTTTATCACGCATAATCTGCAAAATTCCTGTCTGTAAGATAGATATACTTTTAAACTAAGTGGAACTAATTTTACTAAATTTGTCCACTTGTATTAAAATAAAAAATTCATCATCTTATTGAAAAACCATACTTATTACTATTGTTGTACTTTAGATTTTTTTATCTTTGGATAGCTTCATTGTAAATGTAATCAAATGTTTACTTATCAAATAATTCTTTTATCACCTATTTTTAGTCTAAAATAATTCTGCAGTTTAAGCATTTAATTTTTTAATATCCTTACTAACCCTCTAAAGTTATTAATTTTCTATTTGTCTTTTCATTTAATTTATTAAGCATGCAACTTTTGTTAAAAATATACCTTTATTTGCATTATAATGAAAACTATCTTCTCCTATTGTCATTCTTTGACATTTTTTATTTTGACACTAGATAATTCCTTCCTTCAATTATGGTTTGCTTTCCTTTTTTAGAACTTTGGTAATATCAGATTTTACTGGACTAGAAAACCTTCAATAATTAATTAAGCTACTTCTAACTTTTGATTATATACTTTTCTACTAGAAATTTATAATAATCAACTTATGATAGCTACGTCTTACAAAAATTACAACTAAGGTATTTAGAATCTATCTGATCTTAATATTACCATAAGACGTTTTTTTCATTTTTCAACTTTTAAGTATGCACTTTTTGCAAAATTAGATACTGCAATCTAATAAGATTTTTCATTATTCAACTTTCATTACAGATAATTTTACATCTAACATGTAAAATTATTTTACTTAATGTATTCATTTTTACTTCTTCTTTAGACATCTTATTCCAAATACTATTTATAAAGCTATTAATCTAATGCTTTTTTAATATTAGATATTTATATAAATATTAACATCCTCAGTATTAGCACATAGAGTTGTAACCATATTCAAATTCATTACAAAATAGTAATTAATTAATAACTAGCATCAATTATGATGCAAAGCATTCTTTATAGAACATATGCACATATTATAGAATAATGGAGCTGTTATAGTTTATTTAAGGATTTCTGCAAGTATTACTTTGGCATATTACTTTTAGTTATTTTTTTACTTCTTTTTTATAGTTTCATATATATACGCTTTAGACATTAGACCATTGCTAATCATTTTCATTGGAATAATATTAGGTCTTCCATAATCTGAAATTATAAGGATATCTATTTTTTCTATTCCATAATTGCTATAAAAATTAGCATATCAGCTTTTAGTTTAATTCTCCTTCGTAACATATAAATCTACCTTTAGTATCTATTTTCATATTTTTTTGAACATTCTTAACAAAATAAATGCTAGTGTTTTAATATAACTGATTAGCTTCCTTAAACTTACTTCTTACACTTTTCATTTTTTTCACACTCTGGTTGTTAGATTTTTTAATCTTATTTAATATCTTAGAACTAGATTAATCCTTAACTAGTGTTAACTACTTTCTCAACTAGCAATCTTTTATTTAAGATTATAAATTATAGTCTATTTCATTTAATTTAGGTAAATGGAAAAATACCCGGAAATCTAAACTTTAAATTCTAACCTTAAAGATCAATCTTAAGTCTCAGTTAACTAGCAAGAACCAAGAATTCAAAAAAGATAAATCTACTCCTGTTAAGGATTGGGAAATACGGAATTTCCTAGCAAACTGAAAAAACTTGAGAAATTCCACGAGCAAGACATTATTTAGCTTTATTCATTAATTGAGAAAATTAATACCGAAATATAGATCCTGAAGGCGGAAAACTTGAATCTTCGGCTTCTTTTGTAAGATAGAAAAAAGGAAGACCAAGACTTGGTAAGTAAGGTTTAGTTTTAAATTGAAGTCTTAACTTCCTAATTTGAACTATTAGAAAAAAACCTAGAAGCAAATCAATAGAAAATTAAAGAAGAAAATCGATTATCAATCAAAAAAAACTAACCTCAAACAGATAAGATGGAAATTGAAAAAATGTAAGCAGAATAAAAATTTTAATTTAAGCCTTTAATAAAACTCTGTTATTGTTGTCAAAAGGTTGGACATTTTTGATGTAATTTCCGAAGTGAAGAAGAGTGCTTGAGCAGAACCGTAAAGAATTTGGAACATCGAGGAGGCTATATTGTAACTACTCTGGAGGTATTTACAGAAAGAAGCTGATATTAAATGATTCAAGTGTGACACTAATCAAACAGGATCTTGGTAATTAATAGTAACAGAATAAATAGCTTTAAAAGGACAATAATGACCTTAGAATTTGCTTAGAGAAGCTGGAGAAAAATTACAAGAAGATGGAAGAACAATTCTATGAACTTATTGAAGAGAAAGAAGAATTATCTCAGTTTGAAATTGATTCAGATAAAGACATGTACAGTTGAGTATTGAATATAAAAACTTTTATTGTCTTTAATTTGAGGAAACATTTCCTCTAATTAAAGATGACCCTAACCCTTATAGTTAAAATTAATTAATTAATTTAATTTAGGTAATAACTTATTTTAAAATTGAGTTTCAGGTAAATAGCAAGACTATCTGATTATTAGAAATAGATATTAATAATTAGGGATAAAATAGTAGCATAAATACTTTTACTAAATATGTTAAAAGTAAGATTCAACATATATTTTATGAAGTAACTACTTAAAGAAAAAAAGGATGAACAAGATGAGCAAGTGGAAGATTAGAAGGAATAAACTGATGACAAAGATGATCGAGCTGAAGAAATAGATGAAGTTAAACATGTCTGAGTTTAAAAACTTTCAAATAGCATTTAACATCTTTAATTGAAGAAAGCAATTTCAGCAATAAAAAAAATCGCAAAACTTTTTTAGTAAAATTTAAATTAGATTTATATAATCATTTTGCTTAGAATAAGCATTAAATATAAATAAGAAATTAGATAATTAAATGATTTTATCTTATAAATTAAAAAACTATATAATTTTCTAAATATCCATGCTTTTTTTCCATTATTTTTTGAATAAACTAATTACTAAGAAACTAACTTTATTCTATTTAAAAAAATAAAAACTTAAGGAACTAATGTGTTTGATTAAATGTAAGTGAAAAACAACAATTAATAATAGCAGTTTTCAAAGTATTATAAAACATTATTTTGCTTGTTTTTTAAAATAGTCTTTAAAGAAATAAAAATTATCTTATTAAGAGTTTTTTGATTAATAATTCTCAAATAAGTTATAATTAATAAATGAATAGCAAAGACATTGTAATAAGAAGGCAATTTCTTTTATAAATATAGTAATATAATAAAAAATCCTTTTATTTAATAAAAATAAGAAGATAAAAAATAACTAAAATCATAAAAAATAATTTAATCTGAATTTCTCAAAATCAAGTTTATAGTTACTTAGATTTAAGGCAAAAATAGAATTTTCAAATAAATGTTTTAGAAATAAGATATTTATTATTTTACTTAATTAGTAAATTATTTAATTATTTAAATTAAATAAAGAGAATTATTTTAGTAAAATGAGTTACTCTAGTTAAATAATTATTAAAATAAGCTATAAAAAATGGAAAAAAAAGAAATACAGTTTATTAAAAGTATTTTTTTACGAAAAATCTTAAGAAAAAGGAATTATTTCCTAGGAAGAATACCTCTTCTTCTATTTAAATATGAAATCCTGCCCAACTTATGTTTCTAAAAACTTGTTAATAAAATCAAATTAGACTAATCTTAAGGTAATTATTCTTTAATATTCTAGACTAAGTATTGACTGGACATACATTCTATGTTAACTCGGTAGCAATAACAAGTGACATGAAATGAATTGTATCGGGGAGTTACGATAAAACGATAAAGATCTGGGATTTCCAGACTGGAAGCTGTAAGAGAACTTTGACTGGACATTAGTGATAAATTAATTCGGTAGCAATATCAAGTGACCAGAAATGAATTGTATCGGGAAGTTCCGATTATACGATAAAGATCTGGGATTTTAACACTTCTGTCCTCCTAAAAACTTTGATTGGACATACGGATTACGTTAGCTCGGTAGCAATAACAAGTGATAAGAAATGAATTGTATCAAGTAGTGGCGGTTGAGATTCAGATAATACGATAAAAATCTGGGATTACCAAACTGGAAGTTGTATGAGAACTTTGGCTGGACATAATGATTCAGTTAACTCTGTAGCAATAACAAGTGACCAGAAATCAATTGTATCAGCATCTTACGATAAAACGATAAAAATTTGGGATTTCAAGACTGGTCATCTTATTCGAACACTTTCTAGGCACTCAGGTTTTGTTTTATCAGTAATTTTATCTTTGGATAATAAGTATATAATATCAGGTTCAGGTGACAATTCAATTAAGATATGGAATTTATCAACTGGATAAAGTATTCGAACTCTTAAAGGGCATTCAGAAGATGTAACAAGTATTCAACTTAGTACTGATTCAAGTGCTATATTTTCTGGTTCATGGGATAGAACAATTAAGATATGGAACTTTAAAACGGGTGAGTGTATATAGACTCTTTAAGGACATACATCAGAAATCAGGTCTATAGCATTGAGTAATGACAATAAATGGTTAGTATCTGGAGCTGAGGACAAGTCTGTGAGAAAGTGGAGAATTGCAAGTTGAGAGTGATCAATAACTTATTAAGACTATTTATGTTTTAGGATTTAAGAATTTATTATTAAAAATAGATAAATCTAAAAAAATATGTTTTATATCATTAATTTTTTTATAAAGATTCAAAGTCTTTTAGCTTTTTAGCTTTTTTTTTTTTAATATTTTGTGAATTTTTTTGAAAAACGTTTGGGATTTAGTTGAAAATTTTTTCGAAAATAAAGTTTGAAAAATGTAAAAGTTGATTTTAGCTCAGCGACTTATACTGTAAAAAATTTATGAGAAGCAAAAAAATAAATATTTTTTGAATATGTTAACGGTTTAATTATTTTTATCTTTTAAATAATCATTATGAATGATGATAAAATCAAGAATAAAAATTTTCTTTGTTCTTTACTAAGCAATTTTAATTATCAATAAATTTTGGGAAGGAATGCGTTTTTTTAGCATCTATAAAAGATAAAATGAAGAAAAAATTCCAAACATATTTGAATATTTTCAAAAATTTAATTTTTCAAAAAAGAAAGAAATTTCAGAAATTTATTTACCAAATTAGAAAAAAAAAATTAAAGAATCATTAAATACTTTATTGAAAAATTCTTCAATTAAAAATGTTCTTAGCGAATAATATTTAAGATTCTTCTAAAAATGAATCATCAAATCTACAATTAAAAGCAAGATAATTAAAAATCTTTATCAAAACAAAATTTTCAAAAAAGAAATTCAATAAAGCATTTTGAATTAAAACAACCCAAAAAGAAAGAAATATTATGAAGTTTGTGCAGAAATCTTTATGCATTAAATATAATCAATTAATTTTAACTAAAAGAGTTTTGAAGACCGGAAATTCCTTTTTAGTTAGACGACCTGATGTGCTCTTTTTAAGGAATAACGGGGATATCGTGTTTTTTGCTCAAGATGCAGCTATCAAGGAGCTTCATCAATAAGCAGCCAGGCTTCAAGCCCCTAACTAGTGTGGATAATCTCGAAGACAATGTTCCCTTTAGAAATTAACTCTGACCAGGAACTTTCTCTGCGATAGGAAAAGAAGAATTTCCTAGCCACAAAACCAGAAATTTTAGTCCAGAAGGTCAATCTAGCTCGCACCATCTTTTTAATTATTATGCATTAAATATAATAATAAAATATATCAATACAAAAAAATCATTAAAAATTACTATAATTTAGAATGTAAAGTAAAATAATTTAAAAAAAATTTGTGAAAAAAAAAGAAAAAATTAGTTCGATTCAAATTTTTCTTAATTTGAAAAGAAAAAAAATCTTAACAATTCAAGAAAAAAGATAATTTGCTTTTTACTTTATGGAAATAAAACACTTAGAAATTCGAATCAAATCGAAAAAAACGTAAAAAATTCAATAAAAAAATGATGCAAAAAATTTAATATCAATTTAAATAAAATTAAAGCAAAAAAATATTGTATAAGTCATAATCAAGTAAGAATAAAATAAAATGTAAAAATAAATATTAAGAAAATTAAAATAAAAAAAATAAGCGACTTCTGATTTTTATTATTTAAAAATAAATCTTAAATGCATGTATTTTTTGACTATTATAAAAGTATATTTTTTTTATTTTAGTTCAAATTTAAAAGAATATCTTAGATAATATCTTATTTTTGCAAAGATGTTATGGAGATCTTTTTTTAATCTTTGGTAGTAGTAGTTTAGACGTTTAGACTAGTTTTTTCCTATAGGTTGGTTTTTCTTTCAATAAATGCTACAATTAATGTCTAAGTTGAAGATAATTTCGAAGTAACTTCAACGGAACGCGTAAGAATCTGTTTTCTGGCTTTTAACTGCAGATGCTTAGTAATTTTCTCAACAAATTCATTATCAAGTTTACCTATTTAAATTTTAGCGACTTCAGATCTATTATTTGTAGGTTTTTATGCACCTCCCTGTGTTTGACCTTTGAATTTGCAGCTTCTTTATAATGAATTAAAGAAGAGTTCTATTTAAAACTATCAAATACTAAATATTTTCCATTTTTTCGCTATAATCCAATTCGCAATCATTGATTTATATCTAAAATAGTCTTATTAGTTTTTTATTTATGTTTTGCTTATATAAAATCTATATTTTAAAAAATCACAAAAAACACCTAAAGCATTATAGTTATTCTTCCAAATAAACAAATTCTATAAAATTAAAATTTTATAGTAGAATAAGATTCTTATTAATAAATATTACCCATTTCGAATATTTCATTAAACGAGGAAACTGAATAAAATATACTTGTCCGTATTTTATAAAAATGGATAGATAAATATATGAATAAAATAGCATATTCAACTATAAATTTAAATTTCTCTATTAAATAAGATTGAACACTAAATAATCCTGACCAAATTATATTAGACCAGATATTATATATTTATAATAAATAAACATTATTCTGAGAATGAAAGGCTAAAAATTATTAAAGTATAGACTAATAAAGAATAAATTTCTTATAATAAGGAATAAGATATAATAATACTATCTAAAGGTAGTAAACAAATCTTCGAATAATAAGAAATATACTTAATTAATTAGATATTTAGCTTATCTAAAGTAATTTTTGGGTATTTTAAGTAGAAAAAATAATAAAATAGAAATAAATTTATTATGATAATTGTATCAATTATTTAATATTAATATGAAAACTATTTTTTTTATTAATTGAAAGTTTATTAACTTACTTGGTAAATTTTCTCAAATTAATTTTTCTCTATTAATAACAATAATAAATAAGATTATAGAGCACGCAGCTCTTTCTATATTAATATTAAAAAAATACTTTCATACTTCTCTTTGTTATTCTAACCATTTAATGAACCACTTCTGCTACTCCAAATGGGGATCTGCATATTAAAATTATTCTCAATCTGAATTAAATGCTCCAGTAGTCTTGATTAAGATCCAAATAAGAATTAGTAATTAAGTAATTAGTAGGTTTGTCAGTCAAACTTTAATACTGCTAGCGAGAACCCTCAGACAAGTTAGGCTTGTCCACTCTTCCCTGTGGTGATATCTTGTGCAAGATTACTCGCAATGCAGTATACACTGCAACAGATTATCTACTAGTTCTCCTGACAGCGGCCAGTATCCATAATTTATATTTATATAAATTAATTAATTAATTAATTCGATTATAGAGCGCGTAGCACTCTCGCTGTTGGGCAGCTCTTTAAATTAATTTTATTTAATGTCGGAAGCTTTTTTTATAGGTCTCCCTTTCCTTGTTTCCTCTTCCTGCTGTTCGTCCCTGTAATTTTTCTTCCAAAGCATAGGATGCAATATGCGATTACGGATACATTTCCCCGACCTATTATGAAGAAAGTTTCCTCCTGGCATTCAGAGTAATCCAGCTTGTCACATCTACTCTTGTTATTAGTTTCTCTTCTTCAAATTTATCCTCCGTCCGCGCTCATTTTTTTTGTTGCCTTGCTGGACTCTAAGCAGCATCCAAAGGAGAGGGGTTTCCACCCTATTTAAATTAAATTATTTAATAAAATTAATAACTTAACATAAATTATTAAAGTCATATCACTGCTAATAGGTTTATAACTGGTTAGTTTATAAATTGTTTTATAAGCTCATAGTATTATTCCAATCTTCATCAGAATTGGTTCGTCTTTTACATAACGACTTAAGCAAATTTAGCTCTTCTTGACCATAGAAATATTGTTCTTATCTCACTTAGGCCCGAACATCTATCTTGTTCTATTTTTATCATTTACTATATCTAATAGTAATTAGTCTCTACCGAATACCTTTTTCTTGTATAGATTTCCTTCTGGAGCTCAGTATATTAAGCCATATAATTTCATAAATTTTGGATTTTTAGTTCTATTTCTTCTGAAAATGCCAATATCTTCTAAAAGTATTTCAATTCTTTTAATATTAGAAGCATCTTATTTTGCTGTTCTTCGGACCATGAGCTATTTTAAACATTTTTGGCATTTTAAAAATTTTATAATTTATTCTGATTCAAAAATTTTTTTTTTTAGTTCTTTTATTTTATTACAATAGGATCATTATTGTGATTGTGAAGGGAAAGAAGTTATTCAGAATTATTTGGCTTATTAATTTTTATTGCGTTCTTTTTATTTCTTAATTAAATTGAGACATTTAAGCCTTCATGCTAATTTTCTTCTTATTACTGATTTTCATTTTATAGTTTCTGCATAATATAAATTAGAGAATTTATTCGTTAATTTAATTCTTAGAAATATAATGTTATAATTTATTTTACTGCTTCTAGAGAGTAATTTGACCGAGCTTTTCCAATCAATGTCCTGTTAGTTCTTCCTGGGTTATTTCTTAGAAGCTATTAAATTTATACATAATAACTACAATTTAATTTTTTTATTCAGTTTCTAGCCTATGCCCATAAAAGTTAATTTGTACTCTTTTTTTAAATAAATATTTTATTTTTTAAAAGTGCGTATCATAATTTATTGACTCAGAGATAAATTAAAAAGTTTCTAAATTATTGCTTATTGGATATAATCTTATATAACCCTTTTACTTAAGTTTTATGAGTAAAACAGATCCAAAAATATTTTCATCTATTATAAGTCTTTTATAGTTTCTTAATTAACCTTTTACTGTGTAGTAGAAGGAAGAAGAATAAGAGATTGATGAAATTATGGAGGAATATTTATTACCACAAGACAACTTGGATGAAGAATTTGAATTCAATTGACTTTTTTATAGTGCTAAAATAATCAAATAATAATTAAACTTTCTCATGCTATAGTAGAGTAAGATATCTAAGCAAGAAAATCACTAGGAACTCTTATAAATGAACTTCAATAATTCTTAAGTGGAGTAGGAAATATAAAAGCTAATTTGTGAGTCTTAAAGAGTCATTCGTAAAACAATGTGTATCAGCTAAAGTTTTTGAAGATTTAGATAATACCAAGATTGTTTTGAATAACCTTAACTAAGCCAACAATAACTGTTAGCTTTAGATGTAGTAGTTAACATAATAATTATAAAATTAGTAATGAGAGAGGATTAGTTTTTAAAGCTAGATTAACTAATTAACGGAATAAAGCAAAGAAATTAGGATATAGTTAAAAGATCTTCAAAATTAATAGCTTTAATATTCATAAATTTAGTCTCAAGTCTAGTACTAGATATAATCTTAGTAAATATAACCATAATAAAGCTAAAAATAAAAGGCTAGAATGTTTAAGCTATTAGCAAAAGTAATCTTCCTAATCCTCAATTCAATAGAGCAAAAATAAAAGCATTTAGATAAATATAGTGTTTCCAAATAATAAATCATTATCACTTTCTGCTAAATAGGAGAATAAAATAAAGGCGATAAAGAAAGAAATAAAATAGTTAACTGATTTAGTACCATCTACTTTGGATCTCTATAAAATCAGTTCTATCTTGAAAAAAGACAAGACTATAGCTTAATATAAACTAGCGAACGGAGAATAACTGCAAATCGAATTAAGTAAATTTGAATTTGACAAATCGAAACTAATATAGATGGTAAATTTTTATAATCTTAATAAAGGAAAAGGTAAGTTTGAGATTTATTCATTTAAAAAGAATGTAAGTTCTATTTCTTAATTTTATAACTTAGGGGGTAATTTTTAAATTTATATTTTAAAATCCAGAGGGTAAGTTAACGCTTAGTATTTTTATAACTCAGATTGTATGATTAATCTTAAAAATTCTTAACATATAGATTATAAGTTGACATTAATGTGAAAGTGAAGCTAGTAAATTGAAATTTAATGCGAAAATAAAGTTGGTAAATTGACATTTCTGTGAAAATGAAGCATGTAAGTTGATATTTAATGTTTTAATACTGCAATAATAGATATAGTTAGAAATAAAATAAACGCTTTATTTATATTTCAAAATTTTGGTATATAGAATTATTGTAAGCTAACATAAAGATAAATCTACTTCTGTTAAGGATTGAGAAATATTGAACTTTTTAACAAACCGAAAAACATGAGAAACTCCATAATTATTTAGTTTTATTCCTTAAATGAGAAAATGAATACAGAAATATAGATCCTGAAGACGGAAAACTAGAATCTTTGGCTTCTTTTGTAAAAAAAAGAAGATCAAGGTTTGGAAAGGTATTTATTCAATTTAGTATATGATATTTAAGGAAATACAATTAATCTATTTTATACTTGCTTTATTTTTCTTTTTCGTTAGGTAATTTATTACCTTGATGACATACCTAAAAATATTATTTTTAATTTTGAGTGTTAATCATTTATTAAACTCTTGGAAAGCATGATGTATTAAATCATCAAGCTGCTATAAATAAATGTCTTTATTTCAATCCTCTGATATAGTAAATCGTATTTAGATCTTTAGATAACTAAGATCAATGGTAGAACCCGCATTTTCTTAGCAAATTTTGATTAATTTAAACAAAAGAAAGTGAACTTTATTGTTTCCAATTCCACTAAAGGAATTCAGTTTAAGTTAAATAAGCAAATTAATTAAAAACAGATTATAAAAGATTAAATGAGCATCCTTTATATAATTATTTTGATTAAGTACCTTTAATAGCAAAATAGACGACTTTAATAACTTAGCTACATGAATAAAATGCTTTATATGCTTAACTTTTATTACTACTAGCTTATAAGTACTTTAAGCATACTTAAAGCTTTATTTCTGCTATTTATGAGCTTAAAGTGTTTTATTTTTTATAGGATGTCTTAAAGTTTAGTTTATATGAAAGTTTAAATTAAAATCTGATTACTTAAATTATAGTAAAATGGATTAAGGTTAAAAGAATCTAAGAGTCCATGAAACAAAACATGAGTATGATGCATTTTCTAACTCTTAAATGCAAAACTAAGATCCAAGCAATATTTTAAAAATCCCTTCAAATAAATTTACTTAATCTTTATAGTCTGAATATCATTCTAATGCTTAAGACTTTTCAGCTTAATCAAATTCACTTTTTTTGAACTAAGAACTTAAAAAAGTGTTAGTTTTAAATTGACAATAAAGAACTTAGCTAATAAGTAAGCTAAATTGATACCTGAAAATAAGAAAATTAAGAATGAGATAAAGATGTTTAAAAGATTAGCGATTCTAGCCAACAAGTATGAAGAAGTTCTTATATTCTTTAATAGAGATTAGTAGCTTATAATAGGTCAATAAATATCTAAATCTCTTTAGGTATAAATTTAATGCTTTACGAATAAAAGAATATTTAGGAGATGAATGATACATATAGAATAAGATGGAATGAACATACAAATAAATCATTCATTCTGAAGCTGAAAAAATAGAAATTATATCCAGTTCTTAATTCTCAGCTAATTTAAGTAATTAGATGTAAGAAAACTTCAACAAAGCAATTCAAAAGAAGCAAAGCCTAAGATAGAAAATTAATTGATTTAGTAACTTAACATAATTACAAATGGAAGACTTTGAGACTCTTAGCAACTAGATCCTTTCTAATTTTTCAATCTTCACTAATTTACAAAAAATAACTTTATGAAATATTTCCTTAGAAGATCCAAACCTTAGTTTTCTATAAAATTTAATGAAATTACAGTTAATTTAAATTAATACAGTTGAAAACCATAATAAGATAACTGGTAAGTTTCTTATTAGCTACTGCTTAAATATTTATCTAAAAGACCTTCTATTATAAAGCTAAGAAATTAGCTATGACTTTATAAAGGAATATTTAATATAAAAAGGATAATTTATAGAAAGCATTTCAATAAACAACAATGAGCAAGCAGATGAGTATTTTCATTTATGTCCTTCCATGAATATAATAAAGCTGTGAGATTACTTACCTTCATTTGAATAGAACTTAGGATTAATAAATTGATAGAACTGGAAAAGTCTAAATTTATTATTTATAGCAAATTAAAGAAATACGGATTTTTCATCCTTTTTATCCCATTCTTTCATATAGCTGGAAAAAATAGACATTCATTACTGTGATACTTTGATGTGAAGAACTTAAAATAATTATTGCAGAATTCTCCTAATCTAAAGAAATTAAAATTAGAATCTTTATTTAAACTACAAGACTAAGACTATTTATAGATAGGAAATTATGGATAAAGCTATGTTTCTATAGTTATTGGAGATATTAATTATGTATCAAATGAAACTATTCAATACAGTATTCAAAGTTGCTTAAAGCTAGAGAAGCTTTCATTAAAACATATTGGAATCATTAATAATAAAACACTATAAGATATCATTCAAAAAAGCGAGGCTATAAAATCACTAAAATTAATATAATGCTAGTTTTCAGAACCAAACTACATGGAAAAAATAGTTAAAAAATAGAATTTTTAGAAATTATATTTTTAAGGGTGTAATTTGAATAATAAAGACGTGGAGCTATTAGTAACTAACTGTAAAACGTTAGTTTACTTAGAATTATATGAAAATAAAAGTATTACACAAGAAGCTTTTCCTTTGCATGACGAAAGAGGAGAAATATATCCTATTTATAAAACTTTGAATTATTTAGGATTGTAAGATACTTAAATAAGTGAATAGTGAGTAAAAGATATGAAAAAATAGTTTAGAAATATAAAAATTAATTATAATTCTAAAGATAATAATAGAATAATGGATTTTTATTTGAGAAGTATAGAAATCGAATGAGCTCTATAAAAGCAATGTATGATTAATGTCATACATTTATTAGCTACTATATATAATCAATTCTAATATTAAAAAGTATTAATTTAAAAAATCATTATTAAAATTCACTCTTAAATGAAAGTGAATACTTATTTTCTTACTAATTTTAAGCTTAAATAAATTTTAAGGATAAAGTATTAAAAGAGGAAAATTTGAGTTAAAATAATGTATTCGTAATATATAAATGCTTCCATATGAAAATGGATATTAAAGAAAAAATTTAGATTTAAATTTTACTAAAAGAATTTTATGACTTCTTTTCATTGTTGGAATTGCTTCTTTCAATTAAAGATGTTATAATGTTATTTAATAGTTTCATCTTGTCCTTCTAGCACTACTTTGCCACCTCATTTTCATCATTTTCTTGTTCTTTCACTTCTTTACTTTTATCTCAGAATTTTCTTATTATTTATCTTTTTCCAATTCGAACAATTCTAATCTCCTTTTAAGCAAAATCCTATGAAAAATTTTATTTTGTAAATCAATTATTCTAATTTTTTTTTTGGGATTGATTTATGAAATTTTGGTCATATATTATTATGTTCTAATGTTGCATTTTTCAATCTTTGCTATTACCCTTTCTCACATATCTATATAGCATTCGCAATTCAAAATAAGTTTAAATTAATCAAATTTTCCACAAACACAATGTGAATTCTCAATTAAATACTGTATATCTAAAAAATCCTTGCGAAATTTGTAACTTTAGATTCTGAGTTTGTATATACTAATAATTTCTTTTCGATATTATTTATTTAATTTGATAGGTAATTTAGAGGAAATATTATTATTATTATTCTATAATTAACTTTGCAGTGGACATCCTGTTTAATCTTTAAGTAGTTACTCCATAAAATTTATGTTGAATCTTACTTTTAACATATTTCGTAAAAGTATTTATGCTACTATTGTATCCCTAATTATTAGTATCTATTTCATAATATTCAGATAGTCTTGCTGCCTATTCTCTATATTAATATTTTTTATCAGTTTTTTTTAAAAAAGAATCCTATTGTTTATTTGGGAAGATTTATACCTTTTTATCGTATTTTGTAAAAAAATTTAAAACCTCAGAGCCGTTATATGCTTAAATGACATTCAGTTAATATCTATATAAAAAAGACCCATTAAAAGTATTTCCAGGTGCTTAAAAAGTCTTTTTGCTATCTATCTCATGCTTTTATCAATTTATTTAATATTGAAGTAATTCTATTTTGAATAAATTAAGGTACTATTTCACCACCATATTCTATTTTAGAAAGTGTGAGCATTCTGTACAAAGTTTTAAAATGTCAAGGTATCGCATTTTTTAAATTTGATAATGTAAATTCTACCTTTTTCATAGCAGACAGATAAATGATTGAAGCCTGCTTGCAGTGATTTATTAAGTCCTTTTTAAATGAAGAATTACTCCTAAATATAAAATTTGGTATTTTTATGTAATATCATAATTTCCAATCCCCAAGTCCAAACTTTCCTCTTTTCTTTTATGCCTTTTTAGAAACTGAATTACTTCAAACTTGGAGGCATTTATTTTAAGGTAAGTTGAATCGAAAACTCTATTTGTTTCATCTATTAATGTTTACATGTTCGTTTTAGATTTTGAAAGGGGTATTAAATAATTTGTTTATTTTTTGTAAGTGAAACTTTTATTGAAGTTATTACATTTGAACCCAATTTTATTTCCTTTATTTTCTTAATGTCTGATAACAATATCGTAATATAGCGAAACTAAGACTGGCCCATGCCAACTTCCTTATATTCTTCCATCATTGTATTTAATCTATTTAGAATAGCTTCCATCTATTAGGAATTTAGAACTTTGATTTCAATAGAAAGATTCAAATGCTAATATCAATCCTAAAGGTAATTTAACATGTCTCAGTTGATCAAAAATCGGCCTTCTTTCTATCGAGTCAAACGTTTCCTCCACGTTAATCAAAGTTGCTATTAGTTTAGTTTTTCCTTTGGCTTACTTTCGAAATAGGCCTAAAATTGATTGTATTACCCAGATCTACTAAGTTTTTTGTCTATTTTTCATAAATTCCATTTGACTTATGTGAATTAAGTTTCTCTAGTATATTATATTGTATAATTTTTTTGTTAGAGCTTTATTTTACAACTTCAGTATAGAATTTATTAATTAAATTGGACTCCTATTTTTCATTCATCTTTGTTACTTTTTCTAAAAATTGGAATAATGACTGAAGTGTTAAATTCCAAATGTTCTCCCAAATCTAAGCATATTATTTAGAAGAGAATGAAGTATCATAGTAAAATAATTTCCTACATACTTCAACAACTCTCCCTTGATTCCTTCTGGGCCTGCCACTTTTCCATTTGGATTTTCTATTTAAATTTCTTAAATTTTTTTAAAATGATAAGTTCGAAACTTTACATGCATGATTTTTTAGTAAATAGGTTCTTAATTATTTTTATATATTTTGTTTATTCTTTGGTTTTTAAAGTCAATCTATTACTTTGTCAAGTTTAAATGCTTATTAAATACTAAAATTTCTCATGAATCAACAAAATTTTCTTATTTCTCTTGGATAAAACTAATTTTATTTTTCATCTAGGATTAAGAATTTTTAGCTTGAATCATATCTTTATTATTTTCATTGAGAAAGAGGAATTTTTTCTTCGCTTTATTTTTCTTAAATTTTCACAGGTGATACTTAAAATTTGTTCATAGCTTACTGGATGTGTAATGAAGATTAATGACTTATTAATTAATTCTCCTAAATTATGCATGAGTTTCTTTATACATTATACATTTAATTAGCTCTTTTAGTTTCAATACACTTTTCTGCGAAGTCTTTTGTAAATTTATTATATTTAGTGTCTGGAATAAATGAACCTACATTCTCATCTGCGTTATCCTATATATTGCGTTTAATACATGAGTGTTAATCCTCTAAATGATCTCTATCAATTTGAAAAAATTAATTTTAAGTTTCAAAAAAGATTCCTAATATTTCTTTCTGTCAATTGGGTTATCGTAATTGGTATATGTTCGTTAAATATTTAGTTATAATGAGTCTAGAAGTTTTCAAATTGATTAATATTCAGGTGATTGTTTATTACAATATAGTCACTGTAGTACCTAAACCTGTTCCTTATGTATTTTTATCAATGTTAACTCAATTCTTCATTTATTTCTTTAAATCTGATTTTAAAACTCTCTTTCTTATACTTCTCCTTCACTCTAATTTACTATTAAAGTGACTTTTTTATAAAAACAACTTTTGTTTAGATCATTCGATAGAATACAGATAATCTAAGATTTTTTATTTTCAAGCTATCTCAAATATTTCTACTTTTTTCTATTTCAAAACTTTTTCTTTTAATTTTTTTTCAAAAAATTCAAACTTTCTATTTTATAAAAAAGTATACAAATTAACTTTTAAAAAGTAAAGATAATAACTAAAAAGATGTAAAATTTACTAGAACTTTGATTAAACTTTACTCTTTTATATTAAGCATTTTATCTATTTCTGATACTTTTTTAATTATTATTTAATTTAGTTTAAGAACTTAATATAAATACTTTTATTTTGTCAATTAATTAAAGAAATAGTTTTGGATGATAAAAGTATAACGCGAAAGAAATAAATAAAATACTTAAAAAAGTATAAGATATTTCACATTGTATAATATTCTATTTTAGAACCAATTACATATCTTTAAACCTACCAAAAAAGATTAATTATAGTATAAAAAACTTTAATGAAAAGACACAAAAATTGAGATTTTTCTATTTTTAACTCTATTAATTATTTTTTAATTTATTGCTTTGAAAGCTTACTTTAAAAAATGATAATCAGTTTATGTCTGTGATAGAGGCCTGATTAAAAATTTTGAACTTACAAGTTAAAGTCTCTATAATAGGTCTCATTCAAATTGGAGATCAGCGACTTTAATTTTTTTTTTAATAACTATACTTATATTTTTTTCTCTCACACTAAATATATCTTTCAGTATAGTTCAAGACAAAAACTCATTTCAAATTCAACTTTCAACAACTATAATATGCTACAAGTATTTTTGCTTATTTTTTGCAGGAACAATTATTTTAAATCTTATTGCCTTCATTTAATGACTATTACATCCTCTATGCAGAAATGTAAGCTTTAAACCATCTTCAAAACCCGGCATAAAACGATATTATTTAAATTGGTATTTAGTTGAATATTTAATTATCTAATTAACTTGATAAAATCAAAATAAAGAAATAAAAAGAGCCAATCTTTACATAATTCCATTGCTGTAATGAAATCTGCAAATCAATTAATCATCAAAAATATTAATACTATGTATTAGTTATCAGTCTTTAAAGAAGGTAAACACAAGAATTTGCATGGTATTTTATTTTTGCTGAAGCAAAAATATTTAATTCATTTATATATAATCTTATTTATTATTTTTAAAGCATGTTTGCTTAAATCTTCTTCAAACATATTTAGTTATTCAGAACACAGCCATCAAATATAAATATTAAATATCTTAAATCTTTTGAAAGATTTCCTCTCTTAAAATTCTATTGAAGTGAATTATTATATCATATAACTAAAAATTATTATAAACTAAAAGAATTTTTAGATATCTATAACTGCAAGAATTGCTTTCTTCAGTTATAGACATTAGTAAATGATTTTAATGCTTTTTAATTATAATCTTGATCTCATCAATTTTTAATTTCTCTTGTTATAGTCTCATCTTTTATTTCTTCCTTTTTTCCATTTCTAGAATCTCAAGTCTCCTTGTCAGAAGCTTCTTGTGAAAATTTGTATTTATAAATCTAAATATCCCAAATAAGACTTCGGAAAGGAGCTTATAGGCTTTTAGTTATATAATATAAGGCGTTTTAAGTCATAATTCCCGATCTTTTTCGATAGTCAATCTCTTATATTAGAATAGTATATAAATTTTGAAATAGGCTCAAATATATAATACTCTCTACACATGCAGTAAGATTTATCAATAGGATAATGACGATCTTAGAGATATTTTCGAAAATTATAGGATTAGATTCTAAGTTTATCTATACTGATTATTACCTGTCTACATTATTTGTTCAACTTAGTGTAAGTAATTACTGGAAATTGGTTAATATTACTAAACTGCTCAGTATATATTTAAGCAGTTTTCATTCTCTTAAACTTTTGAGTAGCTGTATTATATAAATATCGTTGTATTTTGTCTCATATTTGTTTAGTAAAAGTTTTAAAATTAATATTATTCTATTAATTCTGCAAATCGATATTATAGAGGTTTGATAATTGTTAAACTTGATCATATTTTTTAAATCCTTTTTCCAGTTGGTAATGAAAAGAGAGCCTATTTTAGATCTTGGAAAATAAATGCTTTCTTATTTCATTCTATAGTAGGATTTAAAAAACTTTGTTGCCATAATGTGTTTAAAAGATAATCAATTCAGGTCTATATAGCATGATTCATTAAAGGTTGAAGTTGCTACTTAAGGTGCTTTTCTAGAAATCATTCTAATGCTTGACTCAATTCTATTCAAAACTCCAGTTATTCCTTTTTGAATACTTCATGGTACTAAATCTCCTCTATAATCTGCTTTAGTTAGTGTAAAAAGTTGGCATAATGTTTTAAAATGTCAATAGTTACGTTCTTATATCTCATCAGTTAAAAAGCAGCTTTTTTCATTGCTGCTATATATTTGTATGCAACTTCTTTGCAATGAGGATTCAAATTCTTCTTCTAATGTAGAATTAAACCTAAATATGTTACTTGTTCTTTTTAACCAATTGGTCAATTGACTAATCATAAATTTAAAATTTATTACTTCTAATGTTTCTTTAAATTTAGATGCATTCAGATTTGGTAACATTGATCTTTAAGTGAGTTTATGCAAAAATCTTACTTGTTTAATTTATTAACTCCTACATTTACTTTGCAGATTTGAAAGAAGAAACTGATCAAATATCCATCCTATACAAGCGAAGCTAATACTTGAATCCTGGCATTTAAATCCCAATTAGGTACTTTTACTTTCCAAATATCTAATTATTAAGTCATAATATAACAATGCTAAAATTTATCCTTGTGAACTTCCTTACATAACTCCATTGTTGTATTATAGTGTTCTGGTGTTCTTTCCATCTATGATAAATGAAGAATTTAGGTTTTTGTAAAATGATTCTAAGGCTATTATTATTCCAAGTAGTATTTTACTTTCTTAAGTTAATTAAACAAAAGCCTTCTTTCTATTGAGTCAAATATTTTTCAACATTTATCAGTGTTTCTATCAATTTAGTCTTACCTTTAGCAGCTTTCCGATAGTTATCACTTATTTGTTATATTATTCAAATTTATTAAGTTGCTTATCTGTTTTTCATAAATCCCATTTATGAAAGAAAATCAAATTTCACTAATAAATCAGATTGTATAGTCCTTTTGTTAAAGCTTTATCATATAGTTTTAGAATAGTATTAATAAAAGAAATAGGTAGTCAGTTTTTCCAATCATCTTTATTTCCTTTTTTAAATATTGAAATTATCACCGAAGCATTTAATTCCTAAGGGATTCTTCTAAGTCTTAACATATTATTCAGAAATGAGTGAAGAATTATTAACAAATATTATCCACCATATTTCAGAAGTTCGTTTTTTTATTCTATCTGGACAAGCTGCTTTTCCATTCGGAATTTCTTTTATAATTTCTTAAATATCTTGTATGGTAAAAAGATAAAATCCTTAGAAGAATGAGAGTGGATATTCTTTAATTTCTTAAATACTATCGAATATTTTATCTATTTTTTAATTATTAAGATTGATATATTATTAAGCTAGTTTAGAATTTGTTAAAAGCACAATTCTCCCATGAATCAATGACTTTATTTTTGATTTCTTAATTAAAGTTTATATTATTTCTCTTCATAGGATTTAGAATTTTCTTATCTTTTGAAAATATTTTCTTAGAATCCATTTAGAAGTATAAATTTCTTTTTTGATTTCTTTTTTTTTAATTTTCACAGATTATACTTTCAGTCTTTCCAAAACCGTTTTCCATCTCATGAAGATTATTTAGTTGTTAGTTTATTCTTCCAGATTTAATGTTATTTTCCTTATATTCTGAGTTAACTCTTTTTTCCTCTATATATTTCTTTTTGAGATCTCAAGGAAATTTATTATAATTTGAGTCTGGAATAAACAAACCTAATGTTCAATCAGCATTATCTTAGATGTTACTTTTGATGAATTCATATTAATCTTCAAGATTATCTTAATTTATCTATATGAATTCTAGATAAGTTTGCAGCAAAGACTCTTAATATTTTTCCTATCTATTGCATCTTATAACCTATTTATTTTATATTTCCTCTGAGTTATCTTTTCCCAATAGACTATAAAATTATTGATAAAATCGACAGTAAATGGATTATGATCAGAAAATAAACTATTATTATGAGCAGTGGAGTTTAAAAATTAATTAATATTCAAATGTTAGTTTATAATGATATAATCACTACAGGACAATTATCCAGTTCTTTTGTGTATATATGTATTAACGTTACTATCATTCATTATTTCAAGATCCTTTTGTAATAGAAATTCTTATAATCTATATATATTATCTTAATTATTTTCTTGATTGTCTCCAAAACCTTATAAAAGAGCGTTGAAATCTCCCATCAGTATATGTGGATTCTCATATTTATTTAGCAATGTGTTAAGAAGTTCATAAGCTTATATCTGATATCTTAATTTTCACCATTACCAGATATGTAATAAGATGTGATTAAAATATTATCCAGTTAATTTTAACTAATCGATTTAATTTTTTTACATCTTCTATTTGTATTTCTATACTATTCAAATCATCTTCTACTACAAGACATACACAACCTCCTTTTCCTGGTGTTTTTAAAATATGTTCTATATCCATTTATTATTATTGGAGGAAATTCGTCTTTTTATCAGGTATCATTTATTAATAAAACGTTTATATTGTTATCTCTAATAAGATCTTCTACATTCATGTCTTTACTAGATATTCCATTAATATTTATATGTTTCATCTTTATTTTTCCAATTTATTATTAATCTTTTCTAAATTTCTCAAATCCTGCTGGTAGTCCACTTTCGTGAATGCAGATATTCTTTTATAATTATTGATTCACTTAAATATGTACTAAAATTTTTCCAAGTTCAGGATGTTAATTAACTATTGAATCAAAATATAAATAACTCAGGTCATTATTCTTTTAAGGAGTTTTCGGTCTATATCAACTTTACTTTTCATACTATTACCATTCCTTATTCTAAGTCTTAACTAATTGAAACATTTCTATTTTATAAATTGCGCATTTCATATTAGAGAATTCTTCAGATTTTGATTTAATTGAATTTTATTTTAAATTCAATTCATTTAAAAAATTCATTTAAATGAATACATATTCGAAATAAAGAGCATTACTGGTTTTAAATTTTATTAGAAACTTAAAAAAATTGAGTTATAGCTTTTTAATAAAATCTCCTAAAAATTACTTTGCAAAAATTAAAAAAAACCTTTAAAATTTAGATTTTTATCTTCTTTCTCTTAAATCTCATTTACTCTATTAAAAATCCAAAAATTCCTCTACGGTTTATATAAAAGAACTGGAAGCTATTTATTATTTTAATAAATCTATAAAAAAAATATTTTTGCTTCTTTTTGCTTTTTTCTTAATCTAAATTCAATTTCAATGTCTTATTAAGCATATAAAAGTTAGTAAATGTGACTATGTATGTTTTAGAACTAAGAATTACAAACAAGAAAATAATCTAGTTAAGATAAGTTTGAACAGTTAAGAAATTAAAAGATCTAAGAAGCAGTTTTTGATGTACTTTTCATGAAAAAGAATATTATAAAGTCCATTGTTAAGAAATATTATAAAAATATAAGAAATGTGTTAATGGATCCATATTAAAGTTGTTCAAATTTTATAATCTTAATCCTTAAAGCTTTAAATAGATATTTAGAGTCTTTTACTCCTAAAGTAGAATATGACTCAGAGATCTTTCCTGAGCGATTCCAAGTAAGATTGAAAAAAAAATAAAGAAATATATGCTCTTTAGTTAAAGAAAAGAATCAAGATACGCAGTCTAAAATCCAAACTCAATGCTTAATCTTGATTCATAAATTTGAAATGAATAGACTTGAAATTAAATAACTATGAGGTACTTAAAGCTTTATTTTACAAAGACTAATCTAAGATATTTTAAAAACTTGGAGAAACTAGCCTAATTCTTTGAAATAGATGTATAGAATATTGAATCTTAAAAAATCCTTTAATAAAGATTAAGATAAAACAAAAACAAATCTTTTAGTATGCTACAGACAATATGAGATTAATGTAAACCGTGCATTTATATTGATAATGAAATAGGATAATTTCCAATTTATACGTATATTAAATTAAATAAACTTATGATTAGAGAAATATTTTCTATATACAAATTAGAACCTTTAGCTATCATTTCTAATTCTACTTATAGAAAATAAATTAAAAAATTAGTACTCTGAGAAACTCATCTGTAGGGACTTAGATAATATTTTGAATATTCATTTGAAGCTTTACAAAATCTTATTTAGGAATTTCAAGATTAAATTTACTATTGATGCTAACATACAATCAATGCTATCTTAGAATTAAATTTCCTATTTGAAAGCAGTTAAACGAAATAGATTTTAGAATTAAAAGCTTTAACTAAATCTACTTAAAAGAAGAATTAAATTCTCGAATGAAATGATGAACTTATAGATAATAGAAAAATCTGGAAAAGTCTGAAGCAGTAGAAAAGGTTGAAGATGAATGAGAGGTGCAAGTGAATTAGGACTGTTGAATGAAATGTAAATAAACAGTTTTATTACCTATATGAAAAAATAATAAAGACATATTAATTTATATTATTATTTTCAAAAATTTTAACCCTTCCTAAACATATTTTGTAGTGTAAAACGATAAACGAAAAAATAAAATGTTTACGTTTTTTATTAAGATTGTATCGGCGTTCACGTTAATTGCTGGATATCAGTTACTAACTCCATATATAACATTTTTGCAATAGTTTTATATACTTATCCTTATTTAAATTTTTTTAGTATAAGCCCATTAAAGCCTTGAGTTACTTTAATTTTTAAATATTTCTTGTTTGAAATACCTATTAATTTTTCGCTTAATTTCAATCTAAAACTTATACTTCTTTGCTCTTTTTTTCTTTGTTTTCCGAAAAAATTTTCCGCTCAAAAAAAATTTTTATGGTGTAAATACTGAATAAAAAAAATAAAATCGTTTTTAATTTCATTACTTATTAAGTTATCTCCGCTTTCACATAAGAATTTTTAAACCTTTTTATTAAGAAAAATACAAAAATGATTTACATTTTATATTCTTTTACTGTATTTTACTTTAATTAATTTTTCACCTCATCTTGTTTCTATTTTATATTTTTTTGAACTAACTTTTTTAATCTTAAATTCAAAATAAAAAACATAATTTATTTTTAAATTCTTTTATCCTCCACTTTTTTATTTCATTTTTCTTAATCAAAATTTTAAGCTCAACTTTTTTTCTTTTTGACTCACTTATTTTTCCCATTTTCTTTTTATCTCTATATCTTTTAATCTTCTTTAAAAATTATTTCTATAAATTTTCGATAGCCAAGCTTTTACCACTATTACTACATATTTATTTTTTCTTTTTTAATCTCTCTTTTTTGACCAGTTTTTTAAACATTTAATCCGTTCCACATAACTTCTATAATATAGATCACTGGCCTAAAAATACATTATTTAAATAAAAATCATATTTTCATAAATTTTTATTTACTTCCTCTTTTCTCAAACATTAATCTAAAAATTTATTTTTTTTACTCTTTTTCAATTTTTTCTTCTATCTTCTCTCTTACTTAAATTCTATCCTTCTGTCTTTCATAAATTGATTAGCTCGCTTTCTTTCTATCCTCTTCCATTTCTATTTCTTATCTTTTTATTTTAACTTTTTATTATCCTCTTTTAACTTATCTCCTTTTTTCCTTTTACTTTATAAATTTCATTCTATTTTTCTTATTCTGTTTATTATTCTACCTTACACCTATAATTTAACTTTATTAAACAATCAACTTTTAATTCCACTACTTTTACTTTTCTAAATTTTTTACTTATTTTTACTTAACTTTTTAATGTAAACTAACCTTTTAATCTTATTCTTCTTAAAATTTTCAGTACTCTTTCCTATATTTAAAACTTAATTCATATTAAAAATTTAGATATTTAATAATATATATAATTTTTAATTCTAATTAAAATTATTTCTATTGTATTTTAAGTCTCATTTTAGCGATATGTATTTGTCCTATATTAGTCTCCTATTAATCTACTCTTCCATCTGCACTCCCTCAAATTTGCATCTATATATTATCAGTCCATTTCTGCCTATCATCCTCTTAAGTCTAAAAGTTGATGGATTGTTAGTCGTCTTCATCTCCCAAATTTTTTTTGTGTTATCACTACTTCCTGATATTATAATATTGCTAGAATTTGTAATTTATAATGAATCAACAGCATCAGTATGACCTTCTAATGTTTTAAGTAGATTTCCTGTTTACATATCTCAGATTTTAATTGTTTTATCCTCACTTCCTGAAACTATGTATTTGTTATTACTAGCTATTGCCAATGATGTAACATAATGAATATGTTTTTTTAAGTTTTTAAGAATATTACCATTAATATCTCAAATTTTAATTGTGTTATCCTCACTTCCTGATACTATGTATTTGTTATCTCTTGTTATTACTACTGATGTAACAGATTTTGTATGACCTTCTAAGATATTAAGATGATTTCCTGTTTCCATATCTCAGATTTTTATTGTCTTGTCTTTACTTCCTGATATTATTTTCAAATTATCACTTGTTATCGCCAATGATGTAACGAAATTATTATGTCCTTCTAAGGTATTAAGTAGATTACCTGTGAGCATATCTCAGATTTTTATTGTTTCATCAACACTTCCTGATATTATTTTCAAATTATCACTTGTTATTGCTATTGATAAAACACAATCGGTATGATCTTTTAAGGTATTAAGTAGATTACCTGTGAGCATATCTCATATTTTTATTGTGTTATCCTCACTTCCTGATATTATTTACAAGTTATCACTTGTTATGGCCACTGACATAACAAAAGAAGTATGGCCTAATAAGGTTTTAAGTAGAATGTAGGTTTACATATCTCATATTTTTATTGTTTTATCATGACTTCCTGATATTATATACTTGTTATCACTTGTTAATACCACTGATGAGATAGATAAATTATGTCTTTATAGAGGTTTAGTAGTATTCTCTATCTACATATCTCAGATTTTTATTGTTTAAAAGCTTCCTGATATGATATATTTGTTATCTCTTGTTATTGCCACTGCTGATACAGAAGAAATATGACCTTCTAAGATATTAAGATGATTTCCTGCTTCCATATCTCAGATTTTTATTGTTTTATCCCAACTTCCTGATATGATGTATTTATTATCACCTGTTATCGTCACTGAATTAACATAGTCAGTATGACCTTCTAAGGTATTAAGATGATTTCCTGTTTCCCTATCTCAGATTATTATTGTTTTATCTTTACTTCCTGATATTATTTTTAAATTATCACTTGTTATCACCACTGATGTAACATAATCAGTATGACCTTCTAAGGTATTAAGATGATTTCCTGTTTCCATATCTCAAATTTTTATTGTTTTATCCTCACTTCCTGATACTATGTATTTGTTATCTATTGTTATTACTACTGATGTAACAGATTTTGTATGACCTTCTAAGGTATTAAGATGATTTCCTGTTTCCATATCTTAGATCTTTATTGTTTTATCTTTACTTCCTGATATTATTTTTAAATTATCACTTGTTATCACCACTGATGTAACATAATCAGTATGATCTTCTAAGGTATTAAGTAGATTACCTGTGAGCATATCTCAAATTTTTATTGTTTTATCCTCACTTCCTGATACTATGTATTTGTTATCTCTTGTTATTACTACTGATGTAACAGATTTTGTATGACCTTCTAAGGTATTAAGATGATTTCCTGTTTCCATATCTTAGATCTTTATTGTTTTATCTTTACTTCCTGATATTATTTTTAAATTATCACTTGTTATCGCCAATGATGTAACAAAATCCATTTTATAAAATAATGTAGGCATTTGACCAAAATTCACTTAATTCATTTTTGAGTCACTGAAATTACAATTCCTAAACCATGTTCTACTAAAATTCACTTTATTTAAATTAGAGTTACTTAAATTACAACCATCAAATACTGAATCACTCAAATCTGCCTCTGGCACTTGAATATATGAAAGATTCTATTAAAAAAACTAATAATCCATCCAATTCAATATTGTTATACAGTTAGCAGCTGCCTTTTAAAGATTCTTATTAGATTTTGTACATTTTACTATCTCCAATAGATTTTATTAAAACTAATTTGAACTATTAATCTCTTTCACAAACTATTAGATCTCTTTATTATCAATTATAGAGTATTTATTTATATTGTGAGTCTCTATTGAAAGTGAATTATTTGGTAAGGATAGTACTAAATCTGTGATATTCTTAGCCACATAGAAATCTCTTATAGATGCATGAATAAACTCAAATCTCTTTTTTTTATTATACTCTTTTATTTATATCAGACATCCTATATGATTGGAACTCTTAGTTATTTCCTTTATTCATTCTGCATTTTCTTTTTTAAATCCTTACCATTACACCTATCCAACTAATAATTATCATGATGCTTTTTCTTATATTTCTTCAAATAAGTTCATTTTTTATTGGATTTCTTAAACTTCCTTTCCTTATCCTTATAATTTTTCTTTCGTTTTTACATTTCATTTATTTATAAAAATTTGATATATTTCTGCTTTAGTTATTTATTTATAATTTCCACCTTTTAAATTCTTTATTATAGCTTATTCCATTAAACAGATATTTAATAAAAAGGGATTATTTATTATTTCTATTAATCCTGGAACACTTTTTATAAAAGTCATTATTTCTTCAACAGATTTTCATTATGTAATTTACTCACTTTCAGTTTAGTTTTAGTTTTGAACTTAATTTTACTACTTCAATACTAGTTAAGCATAATTTTCTATTTGATTGATATTAAATGGTTTAATAAATAGCTCCTCTAACTCTAAAGTTTAGGCTTATTCGTTTTTATAAGGCGAAAAATATTTTTAATAATTTTAAGCTTTTAAAGCATAGTTTATTCTACATGTTATTATATACTTTGCTTAAGGAAATTTTTACTTAAGTTCACCAGTTCCTAGCAAAACTTTATATTCTCCTAATTCATCGTAAGCATCAAATAAAAATAAAATTTTTCTAAATATTAATCTTTCGCTAATATCAATGTTCTTGTTACTTAAAACCTGCTGAATAAAGTTATCCTTAAAGGCTTCAACTATAGGAAGATATACATATATTGGTAAATATTCATGTTTCTTAACTAAATAATCTAAAGCTAACTTTTTCATAAATAAGGATTTTCCTCCTCCTGAATTTCCAAGAAGTAATAGCCCTGTTTTCTTTTAATTATCTAAAAAATTTTATATTTCGATCTCTAAATCTTTTAAATCGGTAGAGCTCTCATTTGGTGCACAAAGTAAACTGACATAGTTTTCTAGCTTTTCTTTAATTTCATTATTTAGACTATTAATCATATTTTAATAAACTTCACTTGAAACTCCCTTTAGCGCAAGTCAATTTTGGTCTACTATTTTCTTAAAATCAATTAATTCTTTTGGATTTGTTAACAATTCATAGATTAATTTATTTTCTTAAAATTTTTATTTATTAATCATCAATTTTTTTTCAGTAATATAGTCTTTAACTTTCATTTCTTCAATAATTTTATCTTTACTTATTTCAATTACATTTTTTATGGCATAGTACCGTACTCTTCAATCTTTTTCTTCACATAATTATATTAAGAGATCGTACGCGTTTTTCTTTAGTTCAAGGTTAGTTTATTTACTTTCAATTATGCTTTTAAGCAAAAGGCAAGTCCTAAACTTGATTTCGTATGCATCATTTAAAACGATCATTTAAAATTCTTGGAAACTTAAAAAAGGATTTTTATCGCCTAATTTCAAGGCTAGAGTTTCCAAGCATCGTATTTTTAAATTAATGTTTCTGTAAATCCTTTCGTAGATTTTATCTTTTACTTTAAATAAAACGTTTTTCATAAATTTCATCGCTTCGATATCTGTAATGCCTACTCCAAACTATAATGTAACAACCCATTATGCGATTTTAATAATTTTAAAAAAGATATCAAAATAGTCAGTTTCTTCTTTACTAGGTAAATTCTCCAAAATCATCAAACTTCGATTTAGGGAAAATTCTAATTCTAATCCTCCTATTTTTCCTTTGTTTACCAGAACTAATCCAGTTTTAATTTTTTGAATAAGATAAATTTTATTTTAATTGCTTATTATTATATTTTCTTTCTGATTTTTTTGCAATAGAATATCCAGTAACTCAGGTAGGTGTCTCACAATTTGCTCTTTTAGGAGTTAAGATCAATCTTCTGTTATTTTATTAGAAATTATTTCAACAAATTATACACAAAGTTCAAAAGGCTTATTGATGTAAGTAAATTCATTTTACTATAAGATCTAGATACCTTGCAGTATTTTTTCCATGCTACTTTCGTCTAAACCCTCTTACATAAGCTTTAAACCTTCTTGGTAGATTCTTTATTATTGAGTAGGTAATATTTACTCATTTGCTGTTAGATCTTAATTTTATTAATTTGTTTATTCGTACTCTTGGATTATTTATTTAAAATTATTACGTCGCACATTTTGATTGAAACCTCCACAACCTCCTCCTTTTAAAATCATTCTGAACTAGAAAGCTTATTTAGTTTATCCAAATTTTATTTGTTTTCCTTTTTCTTATCTTAGAGAAGATTAAAGTTACAAGTTTTATTTTTTCTTCTTATTTTCTTAATTTTTCAGTTACTATTTTAGCTTGAATTGTGAAAAGACTAAAAATTAATACTCTTATTAGCCTGTCTATGAAAGATTCGTTAAATACGTTATATAACTCTCTTAAAAAAATTGAGGATACATTTCTTCCTTTTTAAGAGCTTATTAATCATAATGCTAATTCAATCTAATTGATATATGATTCTCAGTTTTTTTTGGCGGGTCTTTTTCATTTCGAATCTTATTCAATAAACTATTGTTAGAAGAACTTAAAAGCATTCCTGGCATTTTAAAAATTCAAAAGCTAGAGAAGTTTTGAAACTAAAGTTAACTAAAAATTTGTTAGTTAGATTTGAAATTCTTAGTTAACATTTTATTATTTAGTTAGCTAACTTAAAGAAAAATGGTTTAAAAGGAATTTAAAAACTTACAAAAGCAAAATAATTGAAAATAGAGATATGGAATTGCTATCTTAAAGCTTGGTTAAACTTTTTAATTATTACATGTAATATCTTTCAGTTTTTTATAAATCTCATCACATATCTCTAATTCTTATTTTATTAATTACAAATCAAGTATTTTTTCTTTTTCTGAAAGATTTAACATATTATCTATAGCAAAATTGATATTTAAGATTTATTGCCAATTTATAAACTCCATCACATAGGTTTTTTATTATTCTTGTAATTATTTTTAATTCAATATGCATTTTAGCATAAAATCTATTTAACTCATTTAGGTTTTCTTGTGCAAATGAAATATATTTATAAGAATTCGATTCTTAATCTTTAATTAGCATCTCTAATCGATATGTTCTTAATCTTATCACTAAGTCTAAAATAATAATAATATAAATTAATATGTCTTTATTATTTTTTCATATAGGTAATAAAACTGTTTATTTACATTTCATTCAACAGTCCTAATTCACTTGCACCTCTCATTCATCTTCAACCTTTTCTACTGCTTCAGACTTTTCCAGATTTTTCTATTATCTATAAGTTCATCATTTCATTCGAGAATTTAATTCTTCTTTTAAGTAGATTTAGTTAAAGCTTTTAATTCTAAAATCTATTTCGTTTAACTGCTTTCAAATAGGAAATTTAATTCTAAGATAGCATTGATTGTATGTTAGCATCAATAGTAAATTTAATCTTGAAATTCCTAAATAAGATTTTGTAAAGCTTCAAATGAATATTCAAAATATTATCTAAGTCCCTACAGATGAGTTTCTCAGAGTACTAATTTTTTAATTTCTTTTCTATAAGTAGAATTAGAAATGATAGCTAAAGGTTCTAATTTGTATATAGAAAATATTTCTCTAATCATAAGTTTATTTAATTTAATATACGTATAAATTGGAAATTATCCTATTTCATTATCAATATAAATGCACGGTTTACATTAATCTCATATTGTCTGTAGCATACTAAAAGATTTGTTTTTGTTTTATCTTAAACTTTATTAAAGGATTTTTTAAGATTCAATATTCTATACATCTATTTCAAAGAATTAGGCTAGTTTCTCCAAGTTTTTAAAATATCTTAGATTAGTCTTTGTAAAATAAAACTTTAAGTACCTCATAGTTATTTAATTTCAAAGGCTATTCATTTCAAATTTATGAATCAAGATTAAGCATTGAGTTTGGATTTTAGACTGCGTATCTTGCTGCTTTTTTTAACTAAAGAGCATATATTTCTTTATTTTTTTGATCTTACTTGGAATCGCTCAGGAAAGACCTCAGAGTCATATTCTACTTTAGGAGTAAAAGACTCTAAATATCTATTTAAAGCTTTAAGGATTAAGATTATAAAATTTGAACAACTTTAATATGGATCCATTAACACATTTCTTATATTTTTATAATATTTCTTAACAATGGACTTTATAATATTCTTTTTCATGAAAAGTACATCAAAAACTTCTTCTTAGATCTTTTAATTTCTTAACTGTTCAAACTTATCTTAACTATATTATTTTCTTGTTTGTAATTCTTAGTTCTAAAACATACATAGTCACATTTACTAACTTTTATATTCAATTTTACTCATCCAAACACTTTAAATGTTGTTTTAATCAATAAATTCATATGCTTTTCATTAGAAATAAATAAAAAATACTATGTCCAAGTTTTAGTAACATTTACATGTCCACAAATTTTTAAGACAAGTTGCTTTAATTTTTCTAAATACCTGACAATAATCAACTATAATAAAGAATAAATATCTAAAAAAAGAATTAGAAATTAACCTAAAAACTAAAATATAAAAATATAAAAATATTTAAATATTTAAAGAATAAGAAAAGCTTAAATAAATAAATAGTCATTAGAAATCTAATGCATCTAAAAAAATGATAACCAAGAATAAAATTGTTTTTTTTGAGATAAAGGCTTCTTAATAAAATATATCATAATCTTCTAATCGCATAAAATTGTAAAACCAAAAATTCTTTATTAAATATAAATAACTTTAATTTTATTTTTTTATAAGAAAAATCTAAGACAATACAATAAATGTAAAAACCCAAAATAATTTTAACACATAATAAAGAATAAACTTAAGAAAATTTAAATTTATACATTTCTTAAATATCTTTTCATTATTTTATTTTTTATTTAGCCAAAGAAAAAAAACAAATCCTTAACTCAGACTATTAAAAAGAGAGAAGTTCAGGAAAAAGAGCACAAGGAACGAACATGCAGGACAGGAGATTTTATACATTTAAAACTTCAATTAAGCCGGAAGGCGAACAGTTATTTTAATGATTTAGCCAAAGAGATTTTTTTATTCAAAACGTTTTCAGTATTTTTTAGTTAATTCTACTCTTTTTAATATTAACATGAATTTTAGCATATTTTTATTTAAATTTTTATAAAATTAACATTTTTTCAATTTTTAGAAAGACTTAAATAAAGTTTTTTTAACTAATTATCCCTTTATTTCGGATATTAATTTATTTATTGCTTTTATATTTGTAAAAATTAATTAATTTAAATGATTTTTATCTTTTCTACTAACTTAAAAATCATTTTTATATATTTTTGATTATAAATAGAATTTAATATTTCTTTGATTCAATAAAATATTATTGTTTGATGTTTTATTTATTATAATATAAAATGGATGTCGGCAGTGTCTGGAGAACAAATAGATAATCTGGCGCGGTGTATACTGCATTGCGAGTAATCTTGCTCTAGATACCACCACGGAGAAGGGTGGATAAGCTCAGTTGAGACATACCTAAATTATCACGAGGGTTCTCTCTAACAGTATGAAAGTTTGACTGATAGGCCTTCTAGTTATCGACTTAATAACTAATTCTTATTTGGACCTTATTCAAGAAGACTGGAGCATTTGATTCAAGATTCGAGAATAGTCTTTAACAAGAAGATTCTTATTTGGAGAAGATGAAGTGGCTCTTTGGACGAATAGAATGAAATCAAGCTTTTGAAAACACTTTTTTAATATTAAATATTAATACTCAAAGAGCTATGCGCCAACGAGGTTCTACACGCTCTATAATCATATTTATTTATAATTAATAATATTTTAGAAAAAAAATGCAAAAAATCTGAAATAATTAAAAAGAGAAATATAAAATAATAATATAAAATTATATTCCTGATAAATAAAAAAAATACTTGAGCAAATTTTTACTTTTGCTCTGCTTTTATTTTCATTTAAATAAAAAATTTTTAACGTAAAAAACTTAGTCTCGTTAAAAAATGATTATTCGTTATCTAAATCAGTTAAATATTTTTATGAAATAAAATTGAATTTTCTTAACGTATTTATTTAAAAGTAGCATTATATTTATATGCTATTACAATTAAAAATAAATATTTGCTTTCTTTTCGATTGCTTTTTAATTTCTATAGTGAATGAAAGATTTTACTATTAAAAGAGATTCAACTTATATATTTTCTTTTTTTATAGATAATTTATGTTTCGATTTAGATTTTTTGTTTCATTTTTTATCTATAAAAAATGAAACTATTATATCAACTTGAATTCCTTTATTTAGATATTTTAATTTTAGATATCATAAGCTAAAAATCCAATTATCTTAGAATTTACTTTTAACTGCAAAATAAACCAAAAATTTTTTTAAGTATAAACTGCTATTTTAAATAAATACTTAAAAAAAGCAAGCAAAACAATTATTTTTATGGTATGATGTCTTTAAACAAATTTTATGAATTAAAAAAGTTTTTAAGTAAGAATCAATAAATTTTGAATCATAGATACCACTTATCTAATAAACTTAACATAATATCTTTTATATGTTTAAAAAAGAGAAATTAAATTTATGCAAATTGATAAATAATAACTTTCTATAAAACTAACAAAATAATTTTAATGTTTCTTCATTTTACTTTAAATTTAAAAAATAAATAGCATCATAAATATTGAGCAAATAAAGTTAAATATTTAAATATAAAGTGATTTTTGAAGAAAATGTCTTTGCAAATAGATTTTCTTTAAGTATATGTTACTTAATTCGAAAGTTGTGTTAATAAAAATCAACTCAAAAAAAGAATTTTAAATTAAGTTCATTTTTTATTAATATACTCTTTATCATTCTCTTGGTGAATCAAAAATAAATTTGAAATTTCTATTACTTAACAATAAAATATTAATCCGTGGAAAACTAAATCAAGGTAACTCCACGTTAATCAATTATTATCATTATTATATTATATAATAATAATATATTAATCTGACGACTTTATTTGACTTGTCACTTAATAGTTTATAAAAAGTCTCAAAAACAATTGTAAAACTCGTTGAAATCATCCTTTTCTTCTTCAGGTTCATATTCATGTATAACATATTTATGGCTGCTAATTTATACTTTCTTTACTGTTGTTATTATATTCTGATCTCATACTTACCAAACATTTGTTTAGCTCTTCTTCTTTGAGTATCTACTATTTATTCAAGTAACTTTTCATCACCAATCAATTTTCTTCTATATAACTCCCCTATAGATGTACAATAATTCTTAGCTAAATTTTTCAGAATTTTTTTTTCGTACTTTTGAAATTTATAGTATCTCCGATGAAAGAAGCCGTACGATTAGATCTCTTGGTATATTACTTCGACCATGTCCTAGTAGAAGACAGAATTTCCAAAGGAGTGAAGCCCTGGAAGAAACTTCCAATGAGAAATTTCTTTTTAATTTAAATAAAATTAGATTAAAGAGCAGTGCACCATCGAGAGTGCTAAACGCTCTATAATCAAATTTATTTATTTATAGTTCATAAAAATAAATACGAATGCCATCATTTTAAATAAACTGTATGATTTTAATTCCTCAATAGCATATTTTGCATAAATTAACTAAATAAAATTTTTCAATAACTTTAAGAAAATAAATTATGCTAATAGGGAAAAAAATGATACCTCAAGAGAAGATTTTATCATCTCAGAGAAGGAGAGAAAAAGAGAAGCACATTATCTTTCCACATCTTAACTTCAACAAGTCCAACCTTCTTCATACCAACAATTAGCCAATAAAGAAAATTTAAAGTAAAAATTAAGAGCAAAAAAGTTAACACAATTCTCATCACTTCATTGAAGACTGAAAAAAGAAATCTTTAACGGAATTATTAAAAGTAATATCAAAGAAAGTAAGAAACAAATGAAGAAGAAAAAATAGGATAATTAAATATAGACCCTGAATTTTGATTTAGATAATATTGAAATAAAACAAATGGACAGTTATTAGATGAAAATGTTAATTTATACATTATCAAAACACTAAAAAACTCAAAGAGGACTGTAACTCATAAAAGGAAGAAATATTCGAAATAAATAAAGACCTAATGAATTATGAAGATGATGATGAAGTCCATGTTGTAGATCGAAAAGGTAAAGTTGAAGTCTATAAACGAATGAAAAGGATTAGAGAACGAAATTTGAATAATGGGGAACAAAACGAGGAAAATTGAGTTTAACTAGATTCAAGACTCAATAAATTGAAGAGAATTAGCAGAGAACTTAAGAAGGAACTCCCATTGAAATAGGAAGACAAGAAAGAACATTTCATAGACCAAAAAAAAGATGCTACATTTATAACAGTAATTGACACTTGTGACGGAAATGTCCAAGCCAAAAAGAATAAGAAGTAATAACTGACGAAATATTAACTTCTAAGGATTGAAAGAAACAGCTACTCAATTTTATTCCTCATGAACTGGAAAAATCTAGAGAAAGAAACAAGATTTAAGATTAAATGCAAGACAGGATTAGTTAGAAGAAGAGCTTATTATACAAGCTAAGCAACTTTTACTTTTAAGTGAAAGGGAAAGTTATATTAATGATAATAGGAAATTTTTAAATAGATATAAAAATTTTTAGTTTATATAAGATATCTTTCTTGAAAGCAGCACAATATAAATTATTATCCTATTTTATTTTAAATGAATAGAAATAAATAACTTTCTATCTTTTCTCTAATTCAAGCTTTATAATTTTTGTACTTATATTTTTTAGCTTAATATTTAATTTTGTAATTTGTACGGTCTTTACATAATTAATCTCAAATAGTGAAAATTTAAGATGTTATGAATTTATAAATTTAAGAAATTAAAATTTCATTTCTTACTTGATATTTCAATCCTATCTTTATTGATTAATTTGCAATAAAAAAAAAACCAATTCTACTTATTATTTTATTTGAGTAATTTCTTTTATTAAATTTCACATGATCTTTTTAGCATTCAAATAAATGAAAGCTTAACTATTGGAAACTTTCTTTATAAGTTCCAAATTTCTTAAATAATTAAACATTTTCTAAAATTTTGACAGATTATTTCTTATACTTAGGCTAATTTTTTTGGAGTGGTTCTAAACTTTTAATTCTAAATTTTTTCAATCAGTTAATTTGACTTCAAATAGATTTGCTACGGAATAAAAAAAAAAATTGAAAATGTGCTTAAGAGAAGAAAGTAATTTCTTCAGATTCTAGTAATTATATTACCTGGATGTTTATCTTATCTAGTTTCGAACCAATAAAATTTAAATTTTGGTTTGCTAATTTAAAATTAAAAGGGACAAAAACGAATAAATTAATTAACTTATTCTCGGAAATCTTTTATAGTAAATTATTCAATCTGAATTCCTTTAGTTTGCTTTTATTATTAAGAATTTTAAAATTAGTTTTTAAGGGCACCTAATTTTAATTTACGAAATGAAAGAATAAAAAAATGGAAGGATTTAAAAGAGGTTTCTACATCCTATCCAAAAAGTAAGAGCGAAAACCTGAATTCAATCTTGGCAGTCGTCTTTTTCTTAACTTTAACCTTTTTCTCAATCCCAACAGCCTGTAATTCAAGCAGGATATGACGAGCAGAAGAAATCATAGAAATTGATTTACGTAATAAGTCATACATCAGTGGAAAAGCCAAGGAAACAGATGAAGTCTATTCTTCACCTGGATGTGTCAGAATTTAATCCTTCTGGTCAGATGAGCATGGAGTAGCTAATCAAAGTGGTGCTGAACCTCTAAGAAGAGGTTAGGAAACTTAGAAAAAATAATAAGAAGCTGATGGAACAACTCAGCCTAGCGGAAGAAATAAAATTCGGACTTATGCCCTAAAAATGAGAACTAAGCGCTTTCTGAAACATATCTTAAGACCAGAGTAGCTAATCCTAAAATTAGCTACAGAAACAATCTGATATGAGTATTAGACTGGAAAAATTAGAAAAGAAGCTAGACGAACAAAGGGGAGATCCTATGATGATCAAAGAGACCAACAGGAAGACTAAGATTAAACAACAAAAAGTAGTGAAGAAATGCTACTACTGTAATTCGACAGAACTCTTGTGAAGATACTTCAAGAAATTCCCAAATTTCAAGACTTAGTATTGGAATTAATAAAGAAGAATACAAGCACAACAGAGGAAGAAAAACAAATGCAGTAAAGACAAATTAGAGAAAAATTATACTTAAATGAATTAGGATATATCTACAAGAGAAAATTTGATTAGAAATTAAGACATAATTAGAAATGACAAGAGCAATAGGAGGAGAGAGGAGTAGAGACATCTAAAACTTTATTTTTAACACTGGAGAAATCAGGAGTCCAGCATGAAGAGGTAAAAATTCTCGATAATTGCTAAACTTAATTTATTCTATTATTATTATTTAAGAAATAAAAGGTTAATCAGTTTGCTATTAGCTATTTTCTTCCTAGTTACCTATCAACAGAGTTTTTATTCGGTCTTCTTCCGGTACAACTTCTTTTGGTCAATGGTAACTTCAAGTTTTAAGTCTTGAATTTCAGCTTGGCGGTTTGTTTTGTCCTGTATAAATTCCTCTTAACTTAGTGGCTCTCATCCTCCATTAGCTCTTAATATTCCTTGGAATATTCTTCTCATCTTGGAAAGGGTGTAAGAAGGAACGGAGTGATGTAAAAGACTGCTTTTTCAGGAGTTAGTGGCTATTGAAGCATTGTATCCCTATACATCGATCGGAATATCGTTAATCCTCGATTTACCTATTACTGCCCTAGTTCCATGGTTGTTCTTGTGAGCCGTGGACCCCACCGAAATAAGACATTCCTACTTTCTCTATTAAAACCAATGAATTTCAGTGCTTGTTTTTTTACATTCTTGACTAAGTCGAAGTTTTCCTGTTATATCAGGCTTACTAATTTAGGAGATTTAGTGTAAAATTCATTTTGATTTTCCTTCTCTAGATTTATATTCAATATTAAGGACCTTCAATTTCTGCTGTTGCAGCTCGTCCTCTGATAGACTTTGCAAAAGCTCAAATTTGTGTGGAGATATTTGATAGGAATCAAGATAGTGACCTTCCATACTTTCCCCAATAACTTCAATTACTTTCCAGATGTCGATCGGAAGACTCTTAAAGTCTCAAGAAGTTGGAAAATCGTTATGCTTAAGTTAGATTTGCACCCAAACCTTTTCTATGTGGTCTGCGGTCATGTTGTAGATCCTGCTCAAGATTCGGTATCTTTCAACAAAAAATATAAATACAGAGAATAATCCTAAAAATTTCAAGTTAAAGCATTAATCTATTAAAATTAGCTGTCATCCTTTCTGTTTTGAAAATTAATAAGAATTTTAAATTTGCTGACTTTTCTAGAAAAGGTTAAGTTTTAATCTACAACTCTTAAATTTAAAAGGCTAATTTTTTAATTTTTTTGCAAAAAGAAATATATGAAATTTTATATTAATTATAGACTTATTTTTCATCTCTAATGATAATTATAATTATAGTGATTAATTTTAAATGTTTGAGAACTGCTAAGCTTACGCTTCGCTTTTTCTCTAACAGCCTCTTTATAGATATAACAGGGATATTCTGCTAATCGGTTTCTGCAAACAAGGATTGGATGTTTAATGAGTGCATACTTCATAATCAAAGACTTTAAGTTCCTATCAAGATCGAATATTCTTTCAGTCATGTTCACTTTAATATCTTGAATCTTACTAAGGATCTCCTTAAAAATTTGCGATTTAATCAGACAATTAAAATCTTGCTTTCACTATTCTTTGGTTATAATAATTAATAAAGCTACTGCTTTACTATATTACACTCTCATTTTTAGCAAATAATCAAAACTTTAAAAAATTAGCATATAACATCAGATGAAATTAAAGCTTCAGTTTATAAGTATTTTTATAACTAAAGTGCTATTTAAAACTAACAGAATGCTTATTTATTATCCATTATTTGGCTTTTTATTCCTCTCTTTTATATTTTTAATATTTGGTACTTTTTAGATTAAACCTCCTAGTTATTTTACGCTAGAAGTGTAAATTAATTATTCATCAGCTAATTTAGCTACCGTTCCTAGCAGATTATTTGCTCTTAGGTTGCGTTAATTTTTCACTCTTTTATCTAATTATCCTCGTGAGTCATTTATTTCTCAGCTTTTTATTTGGTAGTTTAATTAAATTTCACTTACAGAATATTAATTAGTTAGTCTATTCAATTTAATACACTAAAAGTATGGAAATGGATAGAGAATAGTAATGAAATAAATAGATACTTATAGGATCATTATAAGCAATTTAAGGTTCAAGTTATTTACTTTTATTGATTTAAACCATACTAGTAATCAGATAAGAGATCACAGAGCTAAGGATCCAAATCATCGCATTAAGTTTAAATATAGAGTTTCGTTTAATATTCTCAGACCATTTTCAGTGAAATTCGCTAAAAATTAAATAGTTTGGATTTGTTCGTGAAATGAGAAATACAACTTGATCCGTGTTTTCCATTTTTTTATTATATCAAACTAGTGAAATCTATACACTTAAATATACTTCAAGTTTATTAAGCTTAATTATTAGTCAGAAATTTAATTAGCAAAAGAGTGAAGTTATTATCATAAAATTAACATTTGATGACTAATCTAGAAACACATAAATCAACTTTTTAGTTAATTTAACGAAAAACTTATTTAGTAAACTTTAATTCTAAGAAATTAAAAAATTGTAGATAGAAGAGAAGCTTGAATATTCTAATCTACCATTCAGTTTGCTCAATAAACTTTTTTAGCTTTCTAGTTAAATTATATTTTCAAGCATTCAACAGCTAAAATAAAAATTCTTAGATACTTCTTAATGCCTACAAAAATATTTACCAGACAATGAAAATCTAATATAAATAAGCTATTGAGGGATTTAATCCAACTGAATAAACAAAAGTAAAGAGATTAAGGAGGATAAAGCATTATTAGTTTAATAGTTATGTATTTATCTGCTTCATTTATTAAAGCGTTTCATTTATGACTATTATTAATATAAGGAGAACTATATCAAATCTAGTGTATTATTACTAAGTTTTTTCATTTGAAGTAATTTAATCCATAAAAACTCTATACTTCTTCAAACTCTTGAATTAAGGCACAGTGGTGACAAAAACATTACGTTATAATATCCTCACAAAAGGATCCTCTTATTTTAAATTACTTTCTTACTTCATATCTATTCAAGCAGAAAAAAGGTAAAGGTAAAAATTATAAGCAGCAGAGTCATAAACATTACTTATCTTTTTGCATAAGTTGTGAAACATATGAGGCTAAACTGACAGATGAAGTATATGGAAATAAAATAAAACCTCAAAATCATCTTGGAGTTTTAAAGCATTCAAGTAATCCAACTTTCCAATTTCCGTCAGATATATATTACACCTACTAATGATTGCTTTATGAATAGTATTTATAAGCTTCCTCTATTTCTTGATAAATTGCACAACAATGGCAAAAGCTTTATTCAATAATATCTCTAAAAATTGATCCTTTTATCTTCAAAATTTTCCTGATTTTATACCTGTTTACACAATAAAAAGGGCAAGGGAAGAGACATATTAGATATTTTTGCAAAGTGTTCTATTCATGATTTAAGTAATAAAACGTTCTTTCTGACAAATATAAGCTATACTCTGGACATCCAATATTAAATCCTTGCTAGCATTTTTTGAGGCATTAAAATAATCCAACACTTCATTAATTTTCTTAATTACTATTTTCTTATTAAGCTTCTAGTTATCTCTGAATATTTTACGATTTATATAGCTAAATATCCATAGAATTATGATCTTTATGCTCTCCACTTATTACGCATCTTATGCATATCATTTACTTATCTTCAAGGCATCAAACGTCTAAATCAAGTTAATGTTCTGGACATTTTTGCTACAGTTTTGCATTATCTTGATTTACCTCTTCTTAGTTATGGTTCTAGTCATTAATCATTTAGTAAACTGAAGGAATATAATTAAATACATTATCGAAAGTTTATTTGCAAAAAGGGCATTTTATTAACCTACCATTTTAGAAAGTAAACAAATCTCTCATACATGCTAGGCAAATGCTATGTCCACATGGTATCAGCTTTGGTATATTTTCCTTAGAGTTATAATCCTAAAAACAGATTTAGCATACATAAGGCTATTTATTTTACTCTTCCATTATAATAAAATTATAGATTCAATTAAATATATAGCCCTCTTATCTAAACTATGAATGCTTCTCTATCTGGACTTATACAGATAGAACTATTAATTTGAATTAAGCAACTTAAGGAATAATATGAAATTAGCTTGATACTTAGCCTGATAAGGTATTTTATATTCGTTTTTTGATAAATTAACATACCTCACGCTAAGAGTATTATGCTTAATTCTGATTACATTTTAAACTTTCTTTAGCAAGATTTTGATTTTTAATATAAAAGCAACTTAGAAACCTAAAATAGGAACTAAAGTTAATACAGAAGCTCTTAAAATAAGCTGAGCTAAATAAATAGATGTAGCTATAGCATTTACCCAGTTAATATTAAAGACAGTTTCTTAATCTAAATTGATATCCTTTTTTTATTAGCTTTAATACTTATTTTCTAGAAAAAGAATAAATTGAAGGCACTTAATTTTAAGACTTAATCATTCTATAATAGAACTGATACAAAAGATTATAGAAGTAGATTAAATCTAAGCAGTAGTATAATATCATACTTCTATAAGAAAGCTAATATTAAATTAGGAAATCTAAATTAAAGTAGAAGAGTAAGTTTGAGCATATCCATAAACTTAGTCAAGTTAAATAGCTTTTTATTGTGGAAGAATAAATAAAGATGACTCTGTATAATAAATGATGATAATTGATGTTTAATAAAATAAATAAAAGCTTGATTTTAAATAAGACTCATAGATTTATTTATACTTCTTTCATAAAAAAGAGATACTTTATAAAATAAGCACCAAGTAAATACTTTCTCATAAAGGGAATTTTAATAATTATAAGATAAATTAATTCTTAGGCTTTATTATTTATACAGCTATCTACTTCTTATTGATAAAATCCATTTCTTATCCTTCTAAGCAAGTATTAAATTTCTATCTTTAGAGAGTTTTATTTCTAAGACTATAGCGTAATTTCTGTTTATATTTATATTAATTCTAAAATACTTAATCTAGCTTGATGGAATGAATCAATAACTTGAAAAAGCTTTTTACATCAAAACAAAATCAAATCACTAGTTAATGGATCTTTTATTTCTTAAATCCCTCTTAGCTTGCATTCTCCCCTGGTTTTGATTTGAAACTCAATTCTTTTTTACAAATAAATTGAAGGTATATATGGAAACATAGCAAGCACTAATGGATCTTAAATCTACAGAGATTGTATTTAAAAATGTTGTTAGGGAACTCAACTTTTATTTATCAAAGATTTTAAATACTACATCTTATGTACAAGGATTGCAATAAAAATAGTTTAAATTTAAAAAAGAATGCTTGATTATAAAATAGAGATGGAATATGAGAACCATTTTTAAAGAATATCCCAATATTTTATTATAGCTTGCTCTATAAACAGGTTAATTAGATGAACTATAAAGATATCATACATTCTATTAAACATTTTCTAGCTATTTAAAATATCTGATTTGAATAACTTTCCCCTATATTAAAATTGGATACTCCAGCTTAGCTTAACTCTAAAGTTTATTATCTTGCTTTCAACTAGCATTTACTAAAATAAATTTACCTTATATATGTAAAAATTTGATTGAATCTAGCCTATTTTAACTAACTTAGGAAAAGAGAAGCTAGAACTTTATAACTATCATATATTTAAAGCTTTAGCTTTATCTTATTAAATAAATATCTTCGTTTGGCTTTAGATATTAGTGTCTAGTTACTTCCTAGCTTTGTAAATATACTGGTTGCTTAATTTGTTGATATCAATGCTATCTATTCATTCTTCCTTTTCATTCTTTGGATATAATTATATTTAAAGAGGCCTTGATATTAGAAATTAGATCTCTTACTAAAAATAATTAAAAGAATGGTGGGAGTAAGGTTTTAAAAGGATCTGATTATATCTCTAAACATATGAGAGATCTCTAGTTGGATCTAAGATATTGAAGAGAAGGAATATTGGCAAGTGAAGATCTTGATAGACAATTTTAGTTAGATATTATAGATTTACTATCAATACATTTATTAATCTCTTCTTATAGAAATGATTTGCAAAGCTTACATTAAAATAGGAACTCGTTCAGAGTAAAATTCAAGCAGAAGTTTAGTTGTTCAAAATATTAAAAACCAAAAATTTAAATTCTACAGAACTTATTTTATGCTTAGAGGACTAATAAACTAAGTTACCTAGATTTTTATTTAAAAATAGCTTTAAATTAATTGAGTGGTGTAATACTCTTAAGTAGTCACATTATAAAAAGTATTCTAAAACTAAGCAATAACTCAAATCTATTATTATGATTATAGAATTTTACTTACCAAGATTTGATAGCAGAACTACTTAGATAAAAGCAATATAAGAACTAAAAGTTATTTTGAGTTTCCTTTACTATTTTTTCTTAATAATAGTTATATATTAAGCAGTACTTTAATAGCTTTATTTAGTTCCTAGTTAAATTAAAATTAGAAGAATTTAAATTTGCTTAAATTTAGATCTTTTAATCTACATCAAAGAGTTATTGCTAAGATAACCCCACATTCTATTTTAGTTGGATACTTTAAGAATTTAAATATCAAGCATTAAGTATAGATTTTACCTTTATTACTTTATGGTCCTTATTTTAATAACTAAAAGACTTATAATTAAAATAACCTTTCATAAGATAAAAAATTCACTAAGCATAATTATATTTATCATCCTTTGTTTTTTAATTCTCTATTTCTAAGTAGAAGGAAGAGGTTAGACATTAAATACTTTTGAAGAAAAACTTTGTTTTAGTCTTAAAGTAATTATGAGTTAATGAGCTTTAAGGTTATTAGTTATGCTTATGGTAAATAAAATTAATATATGCTTAAAATTTCTGTTTTCATGCTTTCTTATAACATTTTTTCCATTCTTCATTTGCACATTTCCATTTTCCTTGCTTTATCTCATAGAAGAATAAATCCCCTGAGTGCTTAAAGAAAAATATATAATCTCATTGAACTATTGGCTTTGAATAAATATAAGAGGGTTCTTCCATTTTTTCTCCATGATCTATTAATTATTTAAAATCATAGCCAAAAGTTCTACTTAGATTTCCCCCACTACATCAGATAAAGCAACACTCTTCTTTTTTAGAATAAGCAGCACTTGATGAACTGTCTTCTTAGAGGTGTGCATCTAACTTTATTCACTTCTGGCTAATTTAAGAGCAAGTGTAAATTGTATTTTGAGCATTACTATTATCATAATTGAATCCTCCAAATATATAAAAATTTTCATTAACTAAACAAAGTCCAAATGTCCTCAAGGTTATCGGAAAGTCTTCAAAACAAGGAGTTATTTTTTATTTTTTCATACTATAAACTTCATGAGATCTTGAAGCTTCTCCTCCTATTAAAAAAACTGACTCTTTCTAATCAAAAATGCTTCTATGATGGCTTCTATTGAAATTAGTTTAAAGCTCCTAAGCTTTAAATTAGCCAGATACTTGCTAAAGTACAGTGAATCTATTCAAAGATTCACTTAAACCTCCAGAGATAATTCATGCTTTATCTCTTATCTATTCAATGTAAGTATAGTCATACCTAGTATTTTAAACAACGCTAACGTGCTATTATTCTATTAAACCTCTTGAAAAGCTAAACGAATAAATTGTGCTAGAGTCTGATTTTACAGTTGAATATTGATTAAATAAAGTATAGCAAAAATTAGGACAAACTTCATACTTGTCAATCATCAAAGGAATTCTGACAAACAGCCTAGCAGTTTGATTGGTTTCTTACGTAGCTTTACAAATTTTTCTAAGAGCTAGCAACTTTATAACTAATTCTTATCTTGAATAAACATCCATTTTATTTAAATAAATCAGCCCTCTAAATGATAGAAGACATTAAGAATATTAATAATTAACTTCAATTATACCAATTAATTTAAATCAAACCTATTTACATGTAAGAAATAGTGCTCTAAGACTAACTACTAAAAATAATACAGCACTAGTAAACATAATTATAGGAACTCTTTTATTAAATAAATGAATTAGAAAGAAAAATGCAAACTCATACTGTAAAAGCTAAGAGATTTAAGGAAGAAAATAGTTAATAAAATTAAATGAAAAAGAGTAATTTTAATAAAGGTTAAGTATAATAAAGAGAAGTACTTTGTGAAGTCTGTATTAAGGTAAAATAAGTTAAATTATTTCATTAAAATAGGGCAAATAAAAATAATAAAAAACCTTTCAAAAATATTGTAAAACCATAAGCTCCAAAAAATTGTTTTAATAACTCGATAAGACTCAGAAAAAGCTTTAAAAAATTAAGTGTAAGATTATGTTAATTGACACTACAAACACCTCTGTAAATATATATCTATAACAAAAACGCAAATTTTAATAAAAAGAAGATAAGAAAAATTCTAAGAAGTTTGGTATATAATTAAGAAAAAACGAAAATTTTAAGTCAGCAATATTAGTTAAGAAAATTAAATCAGAACAGCATATTTCAAGCATTTGAAATAAATACGACTAGTCTAAAATATTAAAAGCTGCTAGAGGATGCTTTGAGAATTATTAAAAACAATTAAAAATCTTATAAAAGCATTAAGAAATTTTCATTTAATAAGTTTTATTTTATCTCAGTCTAAAATATAAAAGCTATTAAAATTTATTTTCTATCATCTTTTTTATATTTTGGGTTTAATAAAAGTTATATAAATTAAAATTCTATAATCAACCTAAGGAGCTCTTCAAAGAGCTATTGTTTTAAGGTAATTTTTGAAATGTTTTAAAGCTTTTTATTTATAAGTGATCCCTGACTATAAATAAAGATTCTCTAATCCCTTATAATTTATTAATTTTAAACTTAAAGAGAAACATATTTAAGAAGGTTTTTTCTTATGAATAAAAGTTAGAAACGGTAATTTAAGTATTTAACAAATATTGTTTTAATTTTTAAAAGATAAATAATACAATTTTATTAAAATAGATTGAGCGATTTATTCTTTATTAGTATTCTAGTGAAACAAAGAAACATGTGTAAAAGGATTTTTCTGTTTCGGACTTGGAAGATAAGTAAAATGGAATTATTTTGCATAAAAGTTTTAGCTTATAAGAATTATTTTCTTTTAGTTCTTTTTTAAGCTTAGATACACAAAAAGAATTTAAAAACTTTCTTAAACAAATTTAATAATAGAATTGAAGTTAGTGACGGTAATTAACAAGTAGGGTCCAAAATGATTATCTAGAAATCCAAAAATTCTAAATCTAAATCATTTTTGTCCTAAATAATTTATTCATTTAAGTCATAAATTGAATATAAAAAGTCTAAGCTTTTAATTCCTCAAGAGGCAATTTTATTCAACTTGCTAATAATCATATTAGATAATAAAGCAAGAGTTCTAAAAAAATATTTCTATTTAGGATTTTATATTTACCTCCAAAAGGAAAAGCTAAATCCACGACTACTAATTATTCATAAATCGATTTTTTTTTGCTTATAAAAATTCTAAATGAAATAGACTAAATTATTGAAAGATGGAATTAAACCAATTCTTAAGTTTCTTAAAATGAAGGATAAACAGTCTAACTCTTTTACAGTAATATAATTACTTTTTTCAGAAATTAAAAGTTTTTTATTCTAAATTAACTTTTTTTTTCTAGAGATTATCAATTAAGTTTCAACTAAAATAATACTAAATGTCATATATTTAATACATGGAATAAATAAAGTAGCATAAGTTAATAAAAATAATTAATTTTACAATATGCTAGATAAATGTATAAGAATAATGAGACTTTTTATTCAAGGACTTTAATTATAAATATTTCTAAACGCTTTTAATAAATATTCTCTTAACTCAAATGTATAAAGAAACAAAAGAAACAAATAATTCTAGAAAAGAAGAACAAGATGAGCAAGTGGGAGATTAGAATGAATAAAATGATGACGAAGATGATATAGCTGAAAAAGAAGATGAAGTAGAAAGTGCTTGAGTTGAAAAGCTTTTAAAAACATTATAACATCTTTAATTGAAGGAAGTAATTCCAAAAATGAAAAGATGTCTCAAGACTCTTTTAGTTAAATTTAAATTTAAATAATTCTAGAAAATATTCTATTCAGAGGAATTTTGAATGAGAGGTTTTTGAGTAAGTTTTTATTTTCTGGATGTTTATTGAGGAGAAATTTATAATAATTTTCCTAAGTTTGATTTTAATATTTGAGTGAAAAGAAAAATATAAATTTAACAATTTTAAAAGAGAAATATTAATTTGGAAATAAAAAACTATTGATTGAACATCTACATTTTAAGAATATAATTATATATCTAATTTAAATGTTAAAAAATTGACTATCAGCAGTACAACATTGCTATTTAAAATAAATTTGATAGCTCGAGATTTCTTGATTGTTAAGGTCTGCTGTTTTTTCTCTTTAATCCAATTATTTTTAAATTATTTAAATCTTAGATCCAGTTTCTTTCTTTAAATGTCTCTATTCTTGTTGTGAAAAGCTTTTATCTCTTCTTTTTCTCTAGATTCAATATATTTTTTAATTCTAAAATTTCAGGGACTTTTATACAAGTTCCTGATATTAAATTAAATTAAAGTACTAAAGAAGGATCGTCTACTTAAGAGCTTCCTACTTCCCTATCCAACCAATAGGAATTTGATCTTTAGGTGGTCTTCTCCTCCCTTCACTGTCAAGTTTTCGGAATGGTTGTCTCTTCATATAGCTTGCTTTCTTCTTATAAATTTCTCCATTCCTGGTAAGTTCCTGATATATTTATAAATTTATTTAAAATTTTCTGTACAAAAAGGTTCTTAATAGTTTAAATACGTCATTACATCTACATTTTTTTTGAAAGGTCTTTAACATTTGTTTCGTCATTAAAATAAACAACTCATCTTAAAATTAATTATTTACCTATAAACATAATTAGAATAATATTTTATATCCTTTATAACCAAATTATTTTATAATTATTGAAGTGAAGTTAACTACAAAATATTTTAATGATTATCTACATAAAAAAGTTCGATCTTAAGAATTAAACTTTAGGGTATAACTTAAAAAAAGAAAACTATAGGAGATATTATAAAATAATGAGCTTTAAAGATTATTTTAATTCCATTTAAATAGAAAAAATATTGATATTTATCAGCTTCAATTATAAATAGATCTTGAATTTTATTAAACAAAATTAATTCTTTAAAGATTTGTTTATTTACAATTAAGCAGATAGTTTTATTATATATTCATCTTTTTAAATGTATTCTGGTTTCTAGTCGACCGAGTAGGTAATCCGGTGCAGCCATGTTTGCATTGCAAGTACTCTTGCAATAGATGCCACCACAATCAAGTAAGGACGGGATTATTGTGTGATAAGCCTTACTTGCTTGAGGGTTCTCTCTATCGGTACGAGAGGTCGACTAGAGGGAACCGAAATCCAGATCTCAGAGTTATTCTGATTCTACATATCGCTATTCTGATCAGGAAATAGAAAACAACAAAGAAATGACTGAGACTAAAATAATTATTACTTAGAAGAATTAACCTAATTGAGTCATTTCACACTAATATTGGAATGTTCTCTAACTCCAGCCTTTGGAAGAATTAAAGGGATTTGAAGAGTAAAGGCAATCAATTTTGATTATAAAAACGGAGAAAAGAAGACAAGAAGCAAAGAGACCAGATGAAGCTAGAAACATTTCTAGCCTATTATTAATAACTAAATTGGTCTCTTTATTTTTCATGGTGAACCAAACAATGGTGGTACCACGCTTAATTTAATTTAATTTATACAACTAAAAAAGATTATAGATATTTTAAAAAAGTTAAACATTTATTTAAATAGAAATATTTAGAAATAAATATAAAATCAAGAGTTTACTAAAATTATTGAAAATGGCAACTTAATTTTAAATAAATTTTTGGTTAATTATATCCTAGTAAATGCATTTAAGAAATTTTTTGTTTAACAAACGAAAAATAATTTTTTAAAAGTTTAAATTTAATAAATTATTCCTTAAATCTGTTAATAGAAATATTAAAACATCTAAAAATATTAATATATATATTAAAGAAAAAATTTTATCAGGTAAATAAAAATAAAAAATTTAATGATAAATTAAAAAAAATTTCTTTAAAAGGAAATTGTTTATTTAAAAAAAATTTTAATTTAGTTTATAAAACGACTAGAACCTCATTGGCGCGAAACATCCCAAAAATGTTTATTAATTCTTTTTAAGAAGGTCTCCTCATGGGCTAGCATTCTCTTGAAATTCTTTGTCTCTATAGGATTGTTTTTGAAATGTTTTCCTAAGAAACCTTTAAATCCTTGCATCTTTCAGTCTATTCTTACTTAATACCTCAAGTCCTAAATTATCTCTTTACTTCTATCAAAATTTTATTTATTTTCTTCCTCTATTTTTGAGTTCATTTCTTCTTCATTTTCTTTTAAAGTACAATTTTTATTAGTCTTGACTTTTTTAAAGTTATTTAATTTTTACTTTATTCAATATGAATTTATTTATATTCTCTTTAATTTTTTCTTTATTAACCTTTTCAATCTATCCAATTTTTTAGTTCAAAGAAGAAGAAATTTTCACACTCTTTTTTTGTGGCACTATTTGAAACTGTCTTTTTAGTATTCTTCAAAAACACAAGTTTGACATATTTTGATTCCATTAAAAAGAATTATGGAAGTTTTTTTAAGTGTCTAAATGCTACAAGCATGAGCTGCATTTGTTAGTTTGATTTATCTTTATATAATAAAAAAAAGTAAATAAAAGTTAGCTTTGATTAAGAAATTTAAGTAAACTTATTTATATAAAGCATTTCAAAGAGCTAGTTAAGAGCATTACTAGTAAATTACTCTGAAAGTTATAATCTTTAATCTTACCAAAGTTTATTAAAATCTGTTGAAGATCAAAAGTTAATAGCTTTGCATTTAACTTAAATTTATTATTACTACCTATCCTTCTTCTCTTTCCAAGTTAATTGCTTTTATATCGTTTAACTCTCAGAGAATTCCCAATTAAAGTAAGTCCCCCACAATAAGATTACTTTAAGGGGTTTAACTTATAGTGGAGGATAAAGCTGAACCTTAATGTTTAAGCTTAAAGTAAAGAAATATTTCATAATCTTAGGTTTTTAGAATCAGACTTACGTAATATTTCTTGATTTAATTAGATTTTATATTAAGCAAGATATTTTAGTAAGATACCCTTACTTATCTATTTTTAATTTAGGAAGCTTATTACAAAAGGCAAAAACTTATATCCTAGGATTTGTGAGATCATTCAAAATGAATAAATAAGAGAGTTTACTTTAGTTAGAGATAAAAGTATTAGTTTATGAGTAAGTTTAGAAGGAAATACTTAAGGATATCTGATGATATAAGGGATTATTTAAGATTTAGCTATGCTTAATGCAGATCTCATATTAATAAGAGTTTGAAATTGCATTAGAAAAGAAGCTTTCAATTAAAGTTTCAAGTTCTTAATGCTATAAATTGTAGATTGGTACTTATATTTCAAGAAGTCAAGTTAAAATATGGACTTTACTTTTAGTAAAGCTATTTCTATTTATTACCTGATCTGTTTATCACATTAACTATCAAATCAGCTTACTTAATTATCTTATTAAATACTTAAGTATTCTTTAGGTCTAAAAACATTAGAAATGCTGCATTATGACTTTTAATTCTTAAAAGCAGTTTATGATTCTTAAAGTAGCTTTTAATAGAAACCTTACATAGAAGATCATTTTATAAGCTTAATAAAAAAACAAGTAAAATTACTTTAGCTCTAAGTTCTAAATACTTAGCTCTTAAGAGAAAGTATTATTGAAAAGAATTTTAAGAATGGATAAGCTGAGAAGACTTTTAAACCTAATGTAAGTTAGAATGACGATATGATGATATTCTAATAATATTCAATTTTAGGATTTGAAAGAATCATCAAGCAGACTGTCTTGCAAGTGAATAATTTTATATTAGTATAGTTCGCATAGATTGCATCTCTTTCTTTTCAAATGTAAAATAGATAAAGAACTTCCTTTACTTGTAAGAAAGTTAGTTAGATAGAATTATGATATAGAGAAGACTTAATTAAAAGTAAATGGAAATATTCAAACTTTAGAATAAATAAACAAATATCAAGTTTGATTTTTAATTTTTGGTAATAAGGGTAATATAAAAAATAAATCAGCAAATTTTTACATTAAAACGAAAATAACATTTTCTAAGTAACTTGATAAGACATTCTTTACATAGTATTTAAAAATAGTCGTAAAAATATATAACTTCCTAAAACTTAATATACTTTTCGTATACTTTTTTTATATGTTATCTAAAGAATTTTCTTAGTATTCCAAGAAGAAATTTCTGTTTTTCCAATTTTTGCTTCTCAAATTTAATTTATTTTGCTATTCTAATTTCTTAGCTAAATTAGTCCTTTAAATTTTTTCTTTATAAATTTTTCTATCTATCATTGAATCATTTTATATATCTTCATTTTACGCAAATGAATTCTATATTGAACTTTTAATTTGAAGGAATTTGATTTCTTCCATACACTCTTGAGTGAGTAGTTAATTTGACTGTTTCGATAAGTTTCTGGTTTAATCCAAACATTTCATTTTGTTAAAGTTTATTGATGAAATACATCATTTTTCATACATCATTTCTCATACATTTTCTCTCTTCTTTTTCATACATTTCGCTTTCATTTCTCAAACTTTATGTTTGCTCATTTAATGTATTATATAATTGCTAATATATAGATTTATGATGATGCTTTATACATCTATATTTGTAGAATTCTAGATTAATAAAGACAATATGACTATTTAAAATCTTTCATTGCAAGTCTTCATTTAGTAGATTGAGTTAGAACACAGTACGATTGCATAAAAAAAGCACGATAGAGTTCGCTTCTATTATATCTTCAAAGCACTAAAGAGTATTTTTATTCTTATCTAGTTTTTCATTAAAAGTTCTTTGTAATTTTAAACTACAACATTTTAAAACTAGCTATGTGATTCATTTGATTGCCTTCGATTTATTATTAAGAGTTACCGTTACTTCATAAATGGTTTTCTTTAAGACTGTGAGTTTTAGCATGAATTGGATGTTTCTAGTTGAACTTTCAAAATATTCTATTTTTTTCATCATTTTGTTCAATTATTATCGTGTTCTCTCCATTAAAATGATCTTAATTTAAATGTAAAAATAACATGGAAAATTAATTTCAAGCTGAATTTTTTATTCTCAGACAACGTAATCAAAAAATCTTAAGTGAGCTTCATAGACTGCTTTCTAAGAACTATAAAAACAGCTCGAAAATTAAAATCTTATGAATTAGATTTAAGCTCTTAATAATAAAATCTCGCACTTGATCACTAAGGAAACAATTTTATAACAGTGATAGTGGTAAACGAAAGATATTAAAAATTATAATTGGAGATAACAGAGTTGGAGAACAGTAATTTACAAAGATGAATAAATCTTAGAAAAATGAGAAACTTTTAAATACCAATTACAAAAGTGAATAGTTCCAGAAAACGGAAAAAGTTTAGAAGCTTTTTGCAAAATTTAATTTGTTTAACCTATTGATGTGTGAAACCACTATAATCTTTTATTATTAGTAAATGAAAAAATTCCACGAAATTATAAAAATATAGCATTACTTCTAAGCTTTTGCCTAATTTTTTATCATATGATTTTTGCAATAATATCTTAATCATTTATTATCTCATTTTAAATAAGGTCTTGAAATAGGTTCATGCATCCAATCTCTTTTAGATCATTAGAATAAATTTAAGTTTTATAGAAAAGCAACTAAAATTACTTTCGTCATCTTTAAAAGTTTTATTTTCTCTTATGCACTTTTTTATTACTAATTGATCAATAATTGTCTATAAAAGTTGTACAGAAGTTGATTTTCTTGACAATTTTCAAGAAGATACTTATATATTTTGACGAACAATTAAGTGTTCAAGTTATCTAAACTTTTATCTATTCTTTATTTGATTTTTTTATTTATTTACTAAAAATATGTAATATTCTTATTTCTGCGCAAAATTAAGTTTTATATATGATATCTTATTTTAGAATATCTTTTATCTCTATCGATATAACCTCATGAGTTATATGTTACTCACTCTAAAATTACTTTTCAAAGACTTTAGGAATTGATATTTTTTCTACAAATTTCTGTCTAATTTCATTTTAAAGATCTTTCAAATCCTCATTTTTCTTAACGAAGTGTAAACTACAGCTTTCTTATCCCATTTTTGCTTTATCTTTTATATATTTAGTTAATACTTTCCTTAAAATATGGAACTTATAAAGAAAAATGTTTTGAATATTTAAAGATTTAGTTATTTTCCCTTCTCCATACTATATTTCTTTAATAATGATAATTCCTTTTTACTTTCATTTCTTCTTATTTCCATTTAGGTCGAAATATATTTAACTTTTACTACTTTAGTTCAATATTTAGAATGCCAATTTGATGCTATTTTTATTGATAAATCAAAGAACTAGATAACTATGATTAGAGTAACGACTACAATCATACTACTTTTATGGCATCTGCTAGCCATTTAGAAATAAAGATAGAAATTGAGATATAGTTAGTACTAGTAGATTGAAAATGCGAAGTTAAGAAATAAAAAGGGCAAATTTGAAAATAAGGAGAAAGAGTATGATCTATAAATAAAAGCTTCTTTAAAAAGAATTGAACTAAGTAATTTCGTGATTCTTATACTGTTAATATAGATTTAAATCTTAGTAATCATATTAAAATATAAGCTTAATATCAAAAAGTAAACTCAAAATCGATAAAAAAAGAAAAATACGTAAAAAACTGATAAAGTTGGGTTTATTTAAAATATATACTAAAACTATAAAAAATGGGAAACTGAATAAGAACCTTTGGAAAGGAAAGATAAAAAGATGAAAGGCATGGATAAGGAACATTTAAATGAATAGAAGGAGAAAAATATGAAGGAAATTTAGTAGATGGATTTAGAGAAGGAAAAGGAATTATGTATTATTCAAATGGAAATATTTATGAAGGAGAATGATGAAAAGATAAAAGACATGGATAAGGTATATATATATGAAAAGATGGAAGTAAGTATGACGGATAATGAATAGAAGGTTTAAAATAGGGCAAAGGAATAATGTATCATTCAAGTGGAAATATTTAAGAAGGAGATTGATAAAATGATAAACCAAATGGGTAAGGATTATATATATGAAAAGATGGAGAGAAATATGAAGGAAATTTTGAAAATGGATTTAGAGAAGGAAAAGGAATTATGTATTATTAAAATGGAAATATTTATGAAGGAGAGTGGTAAAAAGATAAAAGACATGGATAAGGTATATATAATTGAAACGATGGAAGTAAGTATGATGGATAATGAATAGAAGGTTTAAAATAAGGCAAAGGAATAGTATATTATTTAAAAGGTGATATTTACGAAGGAGACTGATAAAAGGATAAGCCACATGGATTAGGAATTTATATATGAAAAAATGGAGAGAAATATGACGGATAATGGATAAAAGGCTAGATATTAGGACAAAAATCTTATTTATATTTTAACGATGGAACAAGTTTTGACTCTTTTGATTTCAAAATAGATGAAAATAGAGAGTAAGATCTCAACTAGTAATAAGTTTTTGATAAGAGATCCAATTTTAAAGATAAAGACTGTTCAATACAATAAGAAGGATAAAGTTAAAGCCTGCTTATAAAATAAAGCTATAATATTCTTAACAGCATATTTAACTTCCTTAGATTAAAGGATATTTGCACTTTATAAAAGACTAACAGCTTTTTCTATTTGTATAATTATAAATTCTAAGTTATAAAGATTAAGCATTTGAACGGAACTAGAGAGTATATAGAAAGCAAAATAAAGTGAGTATTAAAATAAATTTAGAACTAAGATATAAAAAAACTAGTCATTGATTTGAATAACTTATCTCAAAATTTGATAGACTAGTTATAGAAGAAGCTTTACTATAGCATTTTGTTTAGATAGTGAACTAACTTTAAAAAAGGGAAAAAAAATCTATTAACAGACTTTACTTTTCTAAGTCATTCCAAAAGTTTCATACTTTCTACTTTTTTACCTTATTAGAATTTAAAAAGATTAACACTTCAAGGAGGTTTCAAAGATGATGACTTATATTTTACTAAAATGCTAATTAATCTTGAATCATTAGATTTAAATTTTTCACCAGGCAATTAAAATTATTAAGGACTTAGTGGATAATTTTTAGTTAAATATTGCATGAATTTGAATAAACTTGAAGCTCTAAAAGTTAAAAGTAATTAGCTTTAGAAAATGCATGTAAAAGCCTTTTTGCAATAAAAAGGAAAACTCATCTAGTAACTTAATATCAACGGGTGCTAAACATATCAATTTACTAGTTTATGTCCTAACTTAGTTGCTTTTGATTCTTCAATTCATGGTTCTGCATAATAAATTCTAGATCAGGCGAAAAATCCAAAAGTTATAAGTTTAGATTTAGAAGGAAATTTCGAGTCTGAATCCTTTTAGTAGTTCTTTTCGGTTAAATATAGTAAACTTAATATAGTAAGTATCTAAAACTGTGACAGCTTTAGTAATGAAAATTTGTAGATTCTTTTATAAAATGCAAGTAACATCTAGTCACTTAAACTTAAAAGCTTAGTCTAACTTACAAATTCTGCTCTAAAGTAAATAGGTAATTATGGATAGAACTACCAGTAAATCAGTTTGATTGATTTATAGAAAATAAAAAATTAAACTTTAATTTCTATTTTCTAGCAATGCACAAGATTGAAATCAATCGAGCTCGATTAACTAAGTCAAATCAATGTTGAAATCTTCCAAGTGATAAAGTAAGAAAATTTGAATTTGCAAGACTTAAAACTAAGAAATTTAATAATTTAAGGAAATTAAAATTGAAAGGATGAAATAGTATCATTTAGCCACTTAAACTACTTATAACTCAATAGTCTGAACTTAAATGAATAAGATATCGCTAAAATATTATAAAAAGCAACAAGATTATAAACATTAGATTTATGCCAAAATTAAATCACAAATAAGACATTTCCAATAAAGGATGAAAATCATAAACATTATCCTATTTATAAAAATCTAAAAACTATAAAGGTAACTTTTTAAAATGTCTAATTTTAAGAATAGTTTAGGAGAATAAAGGAGGAATATAGAAAAATAAAAATATTTAATGAAGATTAAGAGATAGGAGTAAAATGCGAAGATCTCGATTTGAGTTTGTGAGATTTGGTTAAAGAACTAATATAACTCTATAACTATTTTTTTAAAATGTGAACATTTTTTAATTCAATTATAAAGGATAATTAAAGCATAACTATCTAAATAATATTTACGAAGTACTAATTTATGCATATATAATTAAAAAGAACTAGTTTATCATTTTTGTCTAATATTTTACCTTAATCCTAGAGTTTAAAAATATATCTAAAGCCAAATCAAATAAGGGAGTGAGCTATACAAACATAGGATTAATAATTGCTAACTTAGATACATAATAATATGTTAAAGATAAAATTTGTTTATTAATAAAAAGAGCAGCGTGCCATTATGACGCTATATATTCAATATTCTAATTTTTTATCATTATTATAACTAAATGAAATATCTTATGTGTTATGTCACTTTTTCCTATTTTACAATTTAAAATAAAAATGTTATTTATTTTAATTAGATAGTTGGTAGATGGTCAAATAGATTAATTTTAGCATGTTGTACTTAAAAGATAGTTATTTTGAAATAAAATCTCCGTTTTACTTTTATACCTTTTATATAACTCTTATTCATATTTCATCAGCTCTTTCTTCATTTCTTTTCAAACTACTTTTCTTATATTTTAATTTTCTATACTAATCATAATATCCAAACTAACTTATCCATTATATCTTAATATCTTAATAGATAAATTATCATTTCTATATTTATCTAACTTACCAACACTTCAAAATTTACCACTTATAGACTTTATTTCTTTCGACTCTTTCTTTTTAGAACTTCAAAAACTAAATATTCCTTTTATTTAGTCTTTCTGAAAGAAAGAGGCATTAGAACAAATTTAGTAATTGAATATAATCTTTTTAACTGAAAATTTTGGTATGCTTAACCAAATTGATAGTAGAGTATAACTAAAAATTTAAAGTACAATGAAGATAAAAAATAAAAGGAAAGCGATTAGTTTATAAACAGTAGAAAGATAAATAAAAATCATCTCTACACGAAGCGAAAGCAAACTAAGGTATTATTGAAAACTCTTTATTAAGTAGAAATCTAAACGAGCAATATCAATTCTATTTACTTAAGATTCATATCAATGTTGAAATATAATATTAAAAGTAGAAGGAAATTACTTGAGTGCTTGTTTAATAAAAGAATGAAAACTTGGATTTAGCAGAATTGGAAAGATGTACAAATTAGTAAGAGAAAAATAATTAAAAAAATATATTGAGAACAGTAAAGTTTCATATAAGCTGAACGAATACTCACAAATTAAAGGTTTAAACATTTCTTAATAAAACTAAAAAATTATAATTCTGCTTAAATGATTATAATTAGATAATTAAACTAGTTGGATATTCATACTAAGTAAAAATACAGCGCAACTAGAAATCAATATAAAATAATCTATGGAAGCAATTAAAAAAAGGGTTAATTAAAAGTTTATATTTATAAAGAATATAATATTTATTGAATGCTTAATAAGTCAAGTATTTAAATAAATAGATAGTGCTAATTAAGAACAACAACGAGTATAATTTAAAAAGCAGACTTAAATTAAATCATATAAATGCTAATTCATTCCATTTAATGAAATATTAAGATAAAATTACAAAATTAGTAATTTAAATCTAAACTATCGTTATTTAAAAAGAAAAGTAATTGATTCTAAGTCGATAAAAGTATTTTTCATGCAAAATTCAGATATAAAATAAATAAAAAAAATATGTATTAGAATATAAAAATTAAATATAAATAAATCAACCTAAGATATGATCAAATTAAAATAGTTAAAATATAAAATTATTTAAATAGTCTTTTAAGAGAAAAAATTAATAAGAGCTAAGTACTATACTTTTTTTGACTTTATTTAACAAAATTAAACTCTATAATATAAAGAACTCACTTCGATAAAGTGATTTACTTTATAAATAGATATATTACAGGCATATATAAAGTCAGGCCATGTAGAAAAGTTATAATAACCTTTTATAGATTAAAAATTACTTGAAGTTTGATGTTACTTTTTTAAAATAAGTAACTATGCCTTTTAAATATTAAAAATGTTAGCAATCTGCTAAAATTTAAATTATCTTACCATCCATAAATGCAAAAATATCTTATTTGCAACAAACTTTTTAAAAATCTTACTGTCTAAAGGTACTTAAGTAACTTACTTTCTTGTGATTGGTGGGATATACTACCAACTATAAATAGATAAAATATCTCTCATTCTTAAAACATTTAAATTATCTTGCCAACTATAAATTTTTAGTTTATTTCACCGACTAAAGTATTTAAGTGTCTACCATCTATAAATATTCAAAATGTCTTACTAATTATAAATGTTTCAAATTTCCTACTCCCTAAAAAAAGATTAATATCTTAACATCTAAAAAATATTTAATATATCTTACATTCTATAATAAATATAATTACTCTCTAAATTTACGTTTTTACCTCCTTATTTTATATTTTTACTCGCTTTAAATAAAATAACTTACTTTGTTGATTTATTTTTCACCAATTTTATTTTATTATTTTACAATTTTCTTTATTTTACATTCTAAAATTACTTCTTATCTCCTTTTTAAAATATTTTCTTGCAATATTTATTTTATTTTGATTCATTCTTTTGTTAAATATTGTTACTTTCTAGACTTTTAGTTCTCACTAACTGTATTTAAAATTACCTACTATATATCATTTTTAACTTTTTTGAATTTTTTTTATATTATTCTTTAAGTCTTTTTTGCTTTCTTTTATTTCAATTATTTGTTACTTTCTAAATTTTAAATATTTTACGTTCCAAAATAGCTTTATTATCGTTTTATTGCTTCATTATATCTCATATTGATTATCTATTCATTACTTTCCATATTATCTTTTACCTTCTATAATGATATTATTTTCTAGCTTCTTTTAAGTTCTATCCATTTACATTCCTTTATTTTAGGTTCAACTTAACTTCTTCTTATTTTTCTACTTTATCTATACCTTGCTACCAATCAAGTTTCTATCGGGATATTAAAAAAGCTAGTTAAAACTTAGAATATTATTATATGTCTATAAGAACATTTTTAAATATAATAAGGAAATAATTATAGTTAGGAATATTATTGAACAAGATGTAAAGTAGATTAAATGTAAAGCAAAATATCAAAATTATTTAGAATATTAATATAATAAAAGCAGGGTTTTTAACTATGATAACAAAATTTTACTTGCATAATCATATAAATTTATAACCACATATGATTATAGAGTGTGTAACATGTCGTTAGCGCATAACTTTTAAAATATTAATATTGAAAGTAAAAAGTGTTCTTGTAATTCTTGTTAAAAATCTAATGGTCCAATGAATCACGTCAGATTCTTCAAATGAGAATCTTCTTATTAAAAATTATTCTTGAATTTTGAATCAAATGCTCCAGTCTTCTTGAATAAGATTCAACTAAGAATTATTGATTAAATCATTAGAAGGTCTGTCAGTCAAACGTTTAAAATGCTAGAGAGAACTCTCGGGCAAGTTACTCTTGTCTTTTACGAGTTTATCAACCCTTCCCCGTGACGGTATCTGATACGAAATTACTCGCAGTGCAACGTATATTGCACCAGATTACTTACTAGTTTTCCTTGCTGCGATCGACATCCATATTTTTATATATATAATATAATTATAATAATAATTAATTTACGCGATTTCACCTTTATTTGGTTAATCACAAATCAAGAGTTTAATGTTTAATAAAAGAAATTTATATTCGCTTGGATCTTGTTTATCATAAGTCCTGAAGATTTTAATTTTTTTTCTGAGAGTTTCCGATAGGTCGATTCCCATTCATTTCTTACTGACATCGTTAATTTCATGCAGTATATTTGAAGCTTCTTTGCTTAGTTGGAGTATTTTTTTCTGATAGAGTAAACCTTCACTTGTGCAGTATATTCTAAATATATCTTACCATTTATTTTATTATAATCTCTTTTATTTTTATTTAAATCGATGGCATTTCTTACTTTATATCTTAAACGCTTGCAATATCACCATATCAAAATATTTTCCTATAGGGAATATATTTTGATGCAGGTTGTTTTTCTATATTAATTTGGTCATTTTTTATTTAGGATTGTACTGGTTTACATATTTTCGAGTTTTAAGTTTCTCTTATTATTTGTTCTGTCTATCCTAAATTTCTTGCAAGTACGGGTTTAGAGCTAATTCCTATCGTAGCGTTGAATTTCCGATTTTAGAATTTCCATAGAGATTAATAATTCATTAGTTCGTTGATAAAGATCTTTAGTAGTATTTACTAATTCTTAATTCTATCTAAAGAAGGTAGAGTTCATTGGCTACATCCTGCAAAGCTTTATTATACTTTTTCGATGAATTCTGTTATTTCTTGGTGCTGTTTTTTAAATAATATATATAAAAAGAAGAGACTATATTTGATAAAGAAAACGGTGAATATCCAGCAAGCATTAAAATTTATGTATAATACTTCATTTCAAGAAAAAAGAAATTACTGATTTAATAGAATTCAACTTAATCCTTAAGTGAATAATCGTGATTAAATAACAGAAATTAAGAAAATGATATAATAAATATATTTAAGCCTATTAATTATCGATAAGCGTACTATTAAAAAAGATTTAGGTAATCTTGGGAAATATTTTATTTGCTTTTTTTATAAAATTTGAGCTAAATAAAATTTAACTGAGTTATATCCTTAGGATGTGCAAATAAGTTAAAAATTTAAAGTTAAGGGTTAAAATATTTTCTCATTAAATCTAAAAATATATTAGATCTTCTTAGTGAAAAAATTCATATACTGTAAGACTAAAAAAAGAATGAAAGTATTCAAATAAAAAAATTTAAAAAGAAAGGGGGACAAATAAAATAATCTAAAAAGCAAAATTTAATTTATTTTATAAATATATTTTCAAAAGTTAGACCTTTAAATTAACTTTTGTTTATTATCTCTAAATTGCACTATTATAATTTATTTCAAAACTAGAATTCGCTATTTATTTTATAAACCCTCAGATTAAAATGTCTTGAATCACATTACTTCTACTCAAAAAAATCTAAAAAATCTAAATATTTCTTACCTTTTTTACTTGTTGTTTTATTTAGTTTTTTTATTTTTTAACTTGTTCCACTTAAGTCTTATAGAATAAAATTTTGAGCTTAAAAGCAACTTCAAAATTTTTTATTTACTAGCATAATTACTAATAACATCATTGTATAACTTCTTTATTATTTAACGTTTTAATTAAACTTAGATTATTAACTCCTCCTTTTTATCTTATCCCTTTTTGCTATTCTTTCCAATTTTTTTCGAACATTTTTTTATTTTTTTGTCCGTCTAGATTAAATTTTATATAATTGCTAAGCAAAAAATATTTTTTTTAATTTTCTTGCACTAATTGCTTTATAAACTATTTATTATTTATTTTTTAAATAATTTAACTATCCTTTTTTTCCTTATCTCTCTAAATATCTCCCCTTTTTAGCTCCTTATCTTTTTGCACTTCTCTTTTTTAATATTTTTCTTTTTCTTTAATCAAATAAAATGTTTATTATTCCACTCAAGTCTTATAATGTAAATTACTGAGTTGAAATAATCAAATTTTACTCAAATGTCACATTTTAAATTAATTTCTTGTTTTCTTGTTAATTTATTAAATTTGCATATCATATTCATATTCCTTTTTATTCTTTTTTACAATTATTAATAAATTTTTTTACTCTTTTACACTCCCAAAACTTATCAATCTTGTTTTTTATTTTGTTTTACTTTACTTTTTAATTCTTCTTTTCGTTCTTCATTTCTATTATAATACTTTTTCTCTTTCTAATTCTTTATTGTTTTTTAGAATATTTTAAAATCATTATTTTTAAATTGCTACTTTACTCTCTTTATTAATTTCTTATTATCAGTTATTATTTACTTATTTAATTAATAATAAACTTTCAGTTTTAGAATTTTAACCTGCTTCTAATTTTTTATTGTAATTGCTTATTATTTAATTTTTTTCTTCCAGATACTCTCTCGTTTATTATGGAGAATTAATTTAACACCATTTTTATCTCTTTATTCATGTTATAATATTACTCAACTCGTTTCGCAAATTTAATTTCTACAAAAGTCTTTTATTAATCAAATTACACCTAACAATTTAAAAATATTACTTCTTTCTATCATCTACTGCTTTAATTTTTTCAATCTAGTTTATTTATATTAATCCCATTTATTTTTATTTTATACAGAACTACTGAAAATATCTAAGTTTACATTTTATAAGCATATCAGATATTTAAAATTACTCAATTATTTAATAATTTCCTTATCTTTAATATTTAATATTTAGACTAAAAGTGATTATTTTTTATTTCCTTTTGAATAAATAAATTTTTCTGAAATTTACTTAAACGGTTTTTATGGTATATACCTCTAACATTTTACTTAATTACTTTATCCTTTAAATAATATTTAATCTATTATATACTTTAATGTCTTTTTTTCTTTTTATTTTATATATTTTTTATGCTCATGCTAGAATATAATTCTTTAATGATTATGCATCTTGCATTAATTATTGAGAAAAGTCATATTTTATTGATAATTTTATTTATTTATTTTTTTTAGTTTTTTAAGATTCAATTTCTCTCAATTTTCTCAACTCTCTTTCTGCTTTTAATAACTTTTCCACTCTCTATTTTTCGATTTTATGTCATAATAGCAAAGATTGTTTTGTTTATTTCATTATGCTGCCCACATTCATATGCTATAGTCGCACGCACATGGATTATACCAAAAAGTGATGTTGTAATTAGATGATGAAAATTTTTAGCCATCTTCTTAAAATTATTTACCATCATACAGATATGTTTTCTGCAGATTATTTTAATTGTCAAATACTAAGATATCTTCTCTATTTACATCATATATCAAACCCAACGAGAAGGATGCTTTTTCTAGTACAATCGATTTTTTTATTCATTCATTTCTATCTGTGCTATATTCCCATATCTAGTCTATTTATTGAAAATTTTTACTACTATTACTATTACTATTTACTAATATCTGACCTCCCATAGTGATCACTTGATTACTCATTACACACACTCCTTACAAAGCTAAATATTGATAATGATCTTATATCGATTTTTAGTTGTTTGTTTTTATATTATAATACTCGCATTTATTTGAATAGATTAAATTATATGACGAATTGTTATTGTATTGAGGATCTCCTCCTCCTATAATATACATATTATTCGATACTTAATCATATCCCATTACTGTTCCCTTCTTGGGATGGTTCATCCTGAATTTTGTCACTTCGTCGTTTTCCAGTCTTATTAAATCATTCATATGATTCTTTTAAGATCATCCTCCAGCAAGTATCATCATAGTATCAGATACACAATAAGAATATGTAAAATTTCAATGTATTGGAGTTAGATTCTGTATCTTTTGTTCTTAAATTGTGCTCTCAACTTCACACGAAGAATTTAAAGCAATAGTTTATTTAATATTGGAATCATAGCTTATTCTTGAATATTTAGCTATTTATTAAGGTTTTATTTTCACTTACTATTAGTACCAATCTTGATCTTCTTAGATGGGTTACTATTGCTATTAATACTAGCTTATCATTTCAATTAACAACTATTATTACTTTGAATTTTATAATTATAAGACTTATAAAAAAGCTTAATATTTGGTTATCTCTTCATTTAATTCATTTATTACTTGTTATTAATTCATTTACTCAAATTTTTATTATTAAGCTATAATAAGTCGCTGCTTTTTGTCCGCAATAATTGTTTATTGCTCTTATAGTTGAATTTTAAGTGACCAAATCTACTGTAAATATTCATCATTCTATGATGAAATAAAATACTCATTTTCTCTTTCAACTCTTTGTGTAGTTTATTAATTGTGAGTTGCATTATTTGAGTGTTTTACTATCTAGTTTTATAATTTCTGATTTAATACATCTTTTTATTCTAATTTGCTAGTAAATTTATTCTCTTAAGATTGAATTTCGTTTTTTAAATCTAGCATCTGCTACTCATATTGTGCAACTTTGATATTCAATATCTAGCTTTAACCTTTCAAATAGTTGTGCTCTTTTATCTGATTTTAATTTATCAAAATACTTCAGATTTTATCCTCAAAATCTTAATCCTAATGGAGTAGTTTTTAAATGATTGCTGAAGGATCCTGATAATCTAGAGAATCTATTGATAATAATAATTCCTATGCTTCAGCTATCCATTTGTTGCCCTATTATAAATTTTCTCCTTCAATCTTGCTATTAAGGGCCGAATTCAGCATACTCAAGAGATTTTAATTAATATCCTATAGCTATCTGTAGTGTACTTCTATTTAGCTTTGTCTTTCTTACTATAAACTTTTACCAGCTTACCTTATCTACTTTTATAACTTATTAGTATGCTCAATGATCTTCTAAAAAGCTTCTTCCTAGTATTTAACCAAACTTTTAGAAGCAACCTTTATTTAGACTAGTCTTTAGCTTATCTTTTACTTTATTTACTGTATCATTTAATCCAAATTTGTCTTCAATTCTTCAATCTTTGGTTTAGTAAACTTGATAGGAGGATTTCTATTAGCTTGATAGATACATATATCACGTATTTCTACTTTATCAGCTTGACAGTAATATTGTAATTCATGTGTGTGCTCATCACATCTCTATACTTGCTAGCAATTTATAACAGATTCTATTTCAAGATACTCATAAGCTATATTAAGGTGATCTATCTGAGTATATGTTACATAGTTATGCAGCGGGCATTTAAAACAGCTTTGGCTATTGTAAAGCATTTACAAGCATAACTCACAACGAACACAGCCACAATTTGCGTATCTTGGCAAATGTTTGGTTTGATCAAATTCTTAAGTACAAGTTGCACAGACTTTCTTAGACATTTATATAACAGATATTTAAAGTAAACTGATATCAAATTCTAAGCTTATCATTAGTTACATTGAAGCCTCTCATAATTCTACCTTCATATAAATCAATTACTACTATATTAAAATACACTATCCTATACAACTCTTTACTTAAAATAACTAATTGTTCATATATATAAATGCTAGAGTCTTACATCTTTTTAAGATATTACTATAGCGATATCCAATTAGGTGATCGTATTGTATAATGCTGAGATAAAGAAGATATAATATGGGATTAAAACTGAGGATTATTGCTTTTGCTCGAAGTAAGGAATTTTTCAGTTATCTTTGAATTTAAAGTTCAATCCCTTTATCTATAAACTAAGCTAACTAAACTCATTAACACTTTAAATAAATATCTCCAAAGTAAATGAGAGATACCTTATTAGTCCTATTGATATCGAAAATAGTCTAATAGGTAGCCTTTATAAAGCTAGCAAAATTTGATATGACTCCCAAAACCAAACTTGGTCAAAATCTTAGCTATTTTATAAATTGATATAGCAGTTCAGAGTATATTTTTAGATAGCTCTTTCTCAATAGAAAAAAAGGAAAGCTAAAGAAGACAAAAGAAATCATCAAAGCTAAATAACAAGGAAATATAAACTTTAATAAGGTAGTTAGAATTAAAAGCTTTCTTTGTTAAAACCAAGAGTAAGTATTTAGAAAACTGAATGATAATGCAGATTGTTCAATCTACTTGAGACTTAGATTGACTTTTACAAATTCAATCTAGTAGCTAAAAAGTAATGAGATGAGCAAAGTGAATGAAGATCAGAACTTTATCTACTATAAAATATTGCTATATACATTAATGCTTCATAAAGAGAGAAAAATATATTTCTAAAGGCTGTTTTTAACAGTTTAAGAAGTGTTCTGATCTATATATCAGAAATAGGTTGCATCTCAGGCTAAAATATGGTATATAACTAAGCGGCATTAAATAAATCTTAAGTTAGATAAGAACTTAAAAATCAGCTTTATTATTATCAAACTTCAGTTTAATTTTATTTGATAAGCTAGATGTAAAAGAGAAATATATACTAGTAGATCTAAAATTTATTCAAAGAACAAATTAAATTTTTTTCCCTTTACTCTAAGAAGAAAGTACAACATCATTAATACTAATAAAGTATCTTATGATCCTAGGAAAAAGTTAAGACTTACTTAAATAAAAAGATTATAAGCGAAAGAAGAAAATCAAAAGCTAAGAGAATATTTCAAAGCTAATGAGTTTAATATAGTTGTATTATATAAAGCTAGATTATGAGTATTACAGTTATATTCCGTTATTTCTAAATACTTTATCTAACTTATTTTATTTAGCTCTATAAGAAATTAGTATTAAGCTGCTTAAGGGCTTCTTTTGGAATTACTAGAAAGTACAGTCTAATATTTATTCTATTTTAAAATCAAGCAAAAATGTCTATTAATTCATTGAGGATCTTATAATAAAACCACAAGTGAAGAAGATTAAAGTAAAGCTAGTAGTCTAGGATAATATCAAGAAGCATTATTCAATCTCATTTATTATGCACAACGTTGCTACCAGATAAAAAATGCAAACATAAGCCTAAATGGAAATATCACATTGGATCTTAAAACTATTAGATACGATTATTTTAAGTTCTAAGTTTTGAGCTTGAAAATATTTGATTCCAAAAGATTATTTTTATTGGGCAATTAGTTATAAAATTCAGAGAGAAAAAGTAGTAAAAGATAATTATAAAAAGCAAGGCTTATCAGATGAATTTAATAGAGATTTGGTTGTTAAAAATAATAGATCTATAGAGTATACTGAGTGAGATTTAGAATATTAAGATAGGAATCTGATTTTAAGACTGTGATAATAAAACAACTGAAACATAACAACTCTGTGATTAAATGGATTCTCATGATTATTTAATTCCAGACATAAAATGAGTATTTCATTAAGATATAAATTATGAGAGTAAGATCAGACGAAGTTTAGTGGATAAAATAAAGTAAAATTGCACAGTCAATTAGTAGAAAAGAGTTGATTGTATAAACTTATTAAATGAGAAGGAGTTTATAATTCAATAACTAGGAGACTATTTATAGTCTTTTAGAATGAGATAGCTAAGTTCTAATAATAAGAGAATGAGAATATAGTATCTAAAAATGAAGAATAAAAGCAATGAATAGTCTCTAAGCATTAAAATTGAAAGAAAAATAAATAGCAGTTACAACTTAAGCCTATAAATAGTCATCTAATTAATAATGGTATGAGAATGAATTAAACAGATTATTATAATTGGTAAATGAATTAGCGTTTAAAAAGACTAACAATAAATTTCGATATAAACCTCATAATAAGAAAATTCAAAATTATTAAAGTTGATTTTGGAAGGTACAAGTTAGACTTAATAACTTGCACATTTTAATTGACAAAACTAAAAAAAATCAAGAATAGTAATAGAAACCGAATAGAAATTCATAATAGATAACTAGATATTTTAGAATGAATCGCTGTTCTAATACAAGATAAGTAGTGAAGATAGATTCTTCAAGTAAAGTTAGTAGAGAAATGTAAGAGTTACTAATATCAGATTTAGATCCAGTACATTATAATTATACTTTTTCGAATTGAGTATCAAAAAGATTGATAATATTAGAAGGAGAATATTGATAGTAACATATGAATCAGATAATAAGACTGAAGAGTAATTAAGTAATAAATTTCAATTTGGATATCCAAAGAAATCAACAACAATGATATTTGAACAAGAGTCGGCAAATCTATACATAATAGGTGGATTAGATCTTAAATAAGAGTTGAAATCTAATATAATATTTTCGAATAAATGCGAAATATGTAATATATAAACAAATGCTTAAAAGTAAATTTAAAAGCATGGTCAATCATTTTCTTTTTAAGGAATGAGTTCAACATAAAATAAAGTAATAACAATCGGGAAGAAAAATAACGAAAGAGTGCTATAGCATCAAATATACTTAATTTATAGATTAGATATGGAAATGAAATTAATTAAGGAATGAGTAAATAAAAAAATCCATGATATTGTATGATCATTAGGAGTTATCTGAGATTCTAATAGAGAAATGAAGTTATTGTTTGGCAATCTAAAATATTTGAAGAAGGCATATATGTATGATGATAAGTAATTTCACGAAATGGTTAAGAAATTTCCTCCTAATATCGTTTTTTTAATTACAATCAATGTAAGAATGATTAAAATATACACATGTGGTATGCTCATCAAACAACATAATATATACTTATGACATGGGAGCGATAAAGAGAGAATGGCAGAAGATAAAATTAAATTAGAGAGAATTAAGTTGATGTATAATAAGTTTGAATAAGTTAAGATTATGATATAAAGTTTTATTTCTTGAAATATAAGAAATAAAACTTTTCTTAAATTATACATATATAGAAAAGTGATTAAGTTAGCTTATTAAGAAATAAAATAAAAATTATGAGTAATTACAATGTAATTAAACATACATTTTAAGATGGATTCAGGAAATTTAAATATTCATAATAAATAGAATAATTGGAGCCTAAAAAATAACAAACAGAAAGTATAAGAAGCAAAAGGGAAGAGTTGGAAGATGAAAACGATGCTTGAGTTTTATGAATATAATTAAAATGAAGTAACTGATTCATATCAACAACTTCTTTTATTTACATTTTCATTAGCGTGATTTTTTCTTCTATCCATTATAAATAAGTTATAGAAAGTATGTGAGACTTGTAATTAAAAGTTTGATCAAAATAAGTGGTTTCCAAATATATTGATTGTGGTTGTGTTCGATGCGAAAAGCATTTGAAAATAATATACAAAAATCAAAAATGTTTCAACTGTTCGCTCCAAAACTATACAACATTTATTTAAGTAGATTAATTGAGGAAAGCTAACAGATATCTAAATCCTAATCTCTTCAGTGAGCAATAGCAAAATCAAAGTTGTAAAAAAAGAGGCGAAAAAGTTAAAATATTACTGCTAAATGACCGAAGTGAAGCATGTAAGAATTACTCCAATCAATAACAAAAGAATCAATATATTTAATCTACTTAAAAAAGATTATTAGAGCAAAAATCTAGCTCTTCGTTGATCATTTAGATAATTCAGTATAAACTAATTTAATGATTAGATTAGATAAATAGTACTTCAGAAATTTTGCTGAATTAAAAAATTAAAGCGTGTTAGGAGATCTTACAACACAGTAATAAATTATAAAAATAGATAAGAAAAATTAGTAAAAGTTTATTGTTAGAAAGGCAAAATCAAATAGATTTAGCTAGTAGATAATTGAAGAATATCAATCAGAATCTCTAGAGTAAGTTGAATGAGATAGTTATTAAGACTAAGACTGTAAGAACAAAATCTGAAATTTTTTGACAAATGGAAATAAATAATAGGGAAGGAACTTTTAGAAAGAATATAGTATTTAGTAATAGATATATTATATTTCACTCTATCTTGCTACTTTATATAAGCAGATAGTCTATTTCTCTGATTTTAATGACTTTGCTTTTCCTTTATACTCTATCGATTCTTTATTCTACTTAAGTCTTTTTAGAATAGAGATTTTGCTTCAAAGTAGGGCTGAATATTCATTTATATATTCTCTTCATTTTAGGTTAGACTGAAATCTGCTTTACGGACTTTTGGAGTATTTATTATCAAACAAATCCAGATTTTAAATATTAAGCTACTTTATCTCTGGTTTTATAGCAACTTCTTACCATAATGCTTTATTTTAGCTTGGACTAAAATATAAGTTTAAAAGTTATAGCTTAACTAAATAAAGATAGAATGGAGTATCCATTAGAGTATATAGAGATGGTAGAATTAGAATAAGAGAATACAGCGGTAAGTATAGTCTAATGGGTTGCTAACTAAGAGAGTGATACTATAAATAAATTTGTCTATAAAGAAGTTTAAATCCTCTTTACAATGTTATACATCTAGAGATATATAAATAACAGTAAAAGTAACCATTTAAAGACTAAAAAGGATGCCTACTGGATCTAAAATAATTATAATTCCAGTAAATTACCTATCTGACATTAAAGCAATAATATCGAAAGGAAATAATTAGTATATATAACTTAGAACATAAAGCTATACCTTTCGAAAAGTCCTTCAATACTGACATTATTCTATCGAGAGTCTTCATCGCATTTGTAGAGAATTTTGATAAATTTTAGTATATTCTGGATTGTGATTGGTATATAGACATGCGGGAATGGATAATAGCAAAGAATGGATAGTGTGATATTAGAAGACTAATAGCATATGAACAAAATTATATCAATTAAATTGCAAAAAAACAAATTAGAATGCATTGATCTACAAATACAAATTTTAATAGGATGTTTATTTTAAGGAGATTAGAGGTATTTTAACTGGAAAAAGATGAATGATAAGAAAATTCTGCAACTAATGGAAAAGAAGTGAAAGATCAAGAAAAAGATGAAGAGAATGAGGAAGATAAAGAGGAGGAAGAAGAACAAGAAAAGCAAAAGGAATAATAGAAGAAATAAACTGATTAAGAAGATGATTTAGCTAAAGAAGAGGATGAAGATGAAGTTAGCTTTTTTTTTAGTCTATAATGCTATTTTTATATATAAGTAAAGATTTATTATAATATAGCATTTATGCTCAGAGAAGTAAAGCTTTGATTTATTTATAGATCAAATATTTAATAAAGCTATTATTTCTTTATTCTGCTTACTAAAATATTAAAAGTAATAAGGCAAGCTTTTACCTCCTGTATTTTGATAGTAAGATTATACTAAATTTCAGCATATTTCTCTAAATTGGGGAATTCCTAATAAAGGCGATAGTCTAAAGTTTTAAATCAAAGTCTATTTTATGTATAGATTATAAGAATATTAGGAAAAATCTCTTGAATATTTATTATCATATCAATGGAAACAACTAAAGGTAGCATAAGCTAATGAATTAATACTCTAAAAGATAATGAATCTGTATATTAGTAATTTAACAAAATGAAAAAGTTCTAGAAAGTAGAATGAGCAAATTTTTAACGATCTTCAAAGATTCTAAGTGTTTAGCATTCTAAAATATTTGAATTATCTTATCCATTTAGATATTAAGATATCATACAACTACTAATATTTAAATATTTTTAAATCTTAAAAGATGTAAATTACTTTGCATTCTATATTTAATATTATTAATTTCTTTTCTTAGTATTTTACCTTCATTTTTTACAATAACACTTACCATTCTATAAATATCTTACTTTCTTTAATTATTTTTTACCAACTTTGATTTATTACTTTACAATCTTCTTTACTATTACACTCTTTTTGAGATTTTGCTTTCTTTTCTCTTATTTTCATACAACATTAATTTTATTTTGTTGAATTCTTTTGCTAATATTTATTACTTTCTATCATTAGTTCTTACTAACTTTTATTAAATATAGCATACTTATTTGAAAATTACAAACGATTATTTTTTCTTTTTAGAATTGATTTTATCTTGTTTAAAGCTTTTGACTTTTTGACTTTCTTATTTCTTTTAATATTTTAGCTCTACTATTACTTTATTAAATTTTATTGCTTCGATGTCTCAAAGATTGATTATTTTAGTTATTATTTTCTATATTTGTCTTTTACCTTCTAGAGCTTATTTTATCTTCTTAGTTCCTAAAACTTATATTAAGTTACATTTTTTCATTCTTAGGCCTTACTAAACCTTCTCTCTAACTTCTATTTAATTATTATTAATTGACTAACTAGTTTTGAAACCTTTCATAATGTGTGCGTTGGATTACATAGTCGATCGTAGTTTGACTTTGTTTAAAATTTAGATGAAGAAGATCAATCCTCAAGCGTAGTTTCTTGTGAAGACTCAATAGATTTTACTTACTGACTACTAGAAGTCCAAAATTGAGCTCTTAAGGAAACTAAGCTTTTGATCATAGTCTTAGTGCTAATATGTTAAGTCTTAAAATAATTAAATAGATATTTCTTATATTAGCTTATGTATATTAAAGTAGCAAAAGCATATGGAAAATTTTAGAAGCATATTTATCTAATTAATGCTATACGAATTTTAGTTTATGAATGAGTATAGCTTAATGTAGGAACGTTCAACACATTCCACTTGGTCAACAAAGTGTTATCTAGTATTAACTGAATAAGCAAGTTGGATACTGAAAATCTATAATAAGTATTTAACTCAAGATATTTACTAAATAACATAAGAGTATAACTCATCCAATAGATATAAGTGGTATCGGAATGAGTAAACAGTGTACTAAAATTGAAAATAATTTAACTAAATAAATTCTTTTATACGTTGAATAGTAACTTTTAACTAATGTTTTTAGTTTTACGTGCAAGTTACAATATTTTAGTACTTATTATGTTAATATAAGTTTAAATTTATTATTTCTTCTTATCATTCCATGTCTCTCATTTACTAGCATTCTCTATCTATAATTATTAAGATTTCCATTCTCTATTCTTATTTCTCATATCATATCAGAATAATTTGACATTTAAATCTGCTCCCCACATTCATATGCTTTAATTTTAAATGCAAGGATTGTACCAAAAGTTATTTAAATTTCCTGGAAACTTTTATCCATCCTCAATTATTTACTTACTATCATATAGATATGTTTTCTTAAAATTATCTCTGTTATTGAATAACATTATCGCTTCTCTATTCTACTCTCATATCGTTCCTATTGAATAAGCAGCCTATTACAATGTTTTTTCTCTTTTAATCCACACATTTCTTCAAGCATTATATTCTCATATCCCGTTTTAGGGTTCTCAATCTGAGTTGCATTATCCTAACACTATTCTTCCTCCTAATGTTATCACTATATTCCCTATCGTGCACATACCTTAATCTGCTAGTTATTAGTCATGTTATCTTATTTGCTACTACTTACTCGTTTTTATATTATAGCTCTCACATTAACTTGAACATATACGATTTAGTGGTGGTAAGTGATCAGAATCTAATCCCCCTACAATATAGATATTTTCTGATGCTTAGTCGTATGCAATAACAGTATTTTTCTTGGGATAAATCAAATTAAAATTTTTCGTTATATCGTTCTGTATTTTCTATATATAATTCTTTAATAATCTGCAGCCTCCTGCTAATATCATTAACTAATTTGAAATATAATATGAATAAGTTGAATTTTTGTGTACTTTAGATAAAGCTGCTGGGGCTACTTCATGTAATTATAATTAAGCAATGGATTATATATTTACCGTTTATTTTATGCTTGAATCTCATTTTATTCTAGAGTATTATGTTATCTAATTATTGTATTAATATTTATTTTATATGGCTTAGACTTAAACGATCAGATTTTCTTAATATCCCTTTATTTCTTATTATATCAACTATTATAAACTTGCAATTATCTCTTATAAATTTTGGATCTTCATCTCTCTTCCTTAACCAGTTTTTATCTTATCAAACTCCTATATTTTAGATATTATAACCTCTAATTGCTTTTATCATTGCTGATTCTTATTCATTAGCTCTAAACTTTCATTCTACAGTATTTCTATTATTTATTAATATTCTTACTTTTCTTATTCTATTTTATTTTCGTATCTATCAATCTTTTCTTATTACTCTTATATTTTTCTTTCCATTTATTTTATCATATCTTATTCCTAAATTTCTCTTTATAATTAAATATTAAAATCTTCCTCTAAACTACCAATATTTATTATTGGAATCTAATCTGTTTTCTCAATTTCCTTACTTAATTTTTCTAACTTTATCATTTATTTTTCATAAACTTCCAAGGTACTTTCTATTTAGAATTTACTTGATTCATTTAGGCTTATCTACCACCTATGTTTCATATCATTGATCTATTCAACGGCAGTCACTATTTGAGCTTTTCTTTTTGCTAATATTTATTTGCTAATCTTATTTAATTTCTTGGTAAAATTAATGATTTCCTTATTTACTTTATTCTATAATTCTAGCAGCTTACATCTTATTTTTTATTAGACTGTTTTTATTCTTTACTCTAATTACATCTTCTGATTATCTACTCTTTACTAGACAGCCTAGACTGAATGATTCTTATGATCTGTTTGAATACAAATTTCATATATTTTACTTTAATCATTTTAGCATCAATAACTTAGCTCTTAAAAATGCTCTTTGCATTTCTAATTTTACTGATTTACAGTATTGGAATTGTTACCAAGACACTCGCAAGCTATTTCAAGTTTATCTATCTCAGTGCGTGTTTTATGACTGTGAGTCTCACAATTATAATACTTTACACTTAAATAAACGATCTTTAGACAATTTTCACAATACACACATCCACATTCAACTTTTCTTGGTAGATGTTTACTCTAGTCGAACAATGTCTTACAGGATTTGCATTTCTTCTAAGACATTTTTAAATTGATTTTTAAACTAAAATTGAAACAATTTCCTAAAATATGACTAATTACATTGTAATTTCTCGTAAATTTTCATAATTTCTTAACCTATAAAACTTACACTTCATATTACTGCTTCAACTATAGCTGTCTTATATAACTCTTAATTTATTTAATTTGCTTTAAAATTATTTTTTAACTTAGATATTTGTAACTATTTAGCTATTAAATATATGGATTTTATTAAAGTATCTCATAAGTATCTATTGTAAAAATTGAGAAAAACGGATATAAAATGCTAAGCACTAAGAAGTAAATATTTAAGTTTCCTTAGTTTAGGATTTTATATTTAGCTTTTAAAATTACTTTGCTGCTCGTTTGGAGCTCACAAACTTTCTGTCTCCATTTTGTTGAATGGCTATAATAATTTTGTTGATAAGCTACTACTTCAATACAAGTAGAATGAGTATTTTTGGTGTATTTTAATTTGATGATTTTTGTAGATTAGCATTTGACGTTATGTTTCCAGATCTCCAATTTTCTTACCTCTGGAGATTCTTAAGTCTTTTTCAAACCTTTGCATTTTCTTATTTCTGTAATAAAGTAAAATTTATGCTTTACTTAGTAAATGCTAGATTGGCTTATAGAATTTAGATATCTTTAACTCTTTAAATTTTATACTTAGGACTTCATTATTTTCAAACTTAGCCTGTCTTAGATGAAAATTTCGATAATTTTTTACTTCTATTTGTTTGGTTTTTAAGATTTAAAACTTAATTTAATAGTTAGTTTGATTTTCTGACCAAATTAGTCTAACTCTTACTATAAACTTGTATTTTTGATGCAAATTTAGATAAATTTTGATTTTAGGTATTCTATTAATCCTTTCAATGCATGCCATTAGCTCTCTTATCTGCTAAGAGTGATTAAGTTGACCTACTCTCATTCTTAAATTTTCTATTACGTTTTTTGGACTTATAATTTAGAGTCTCATTTGCTTACTTTTTATCAAATTTCAGTTTCTTTTTTCAAATTTCAATTTTTCTATTACCTAAGAAGACTCATATAAGCTCGTATATCTTACTCTATTAACTTCTTTTTCCTTAATGTTATTTATTTTGTATATAAATATATATTAGATACTTCTAACTTTAATTTTAGTGTTAGTTTCAAACTAAGAAAACTCTTTCTGTTCCTTATTTATTTTTATTAGTATATATTATTAGATATATACTTATATCTTTCTCTTTTTATATCCTTTATAACATAAATATTCTATTTTTATTTAAAATTTTATCTATAATATTCCTTATCCTTATCAATCAAGTCTACATTGTATTTTTATTAAGTTTGTGCAATAAATTTCATAATTTAGTGATTTTTTGAGATTTTGAATTATATTTTTTATATTAAAGATCTTTATACTTTTTTATATCTATGGACGTATTCAATTATTTTCAAAATGAATAATAGCCTATGATTGTTATATCAAATCTAATAGTTTTCTATTTATCTAAGGGATTATATATATAGTAATCTTCCATGTAATCCAACCTTATTTATCCTTATACATCAATTTTGAATAATCCAAGAATTATCTTTAGAGCTATCTAGATATTACAAAGAGCTGCTGCATTTTTTTCTATCCTAGAGAAATATTTTACTAGATCCCTTTTATTTTTCTTTTATTTAATTCAAATTTATAAATTATTAAACACTTTTTACTAGGAAAGATGAAGTAGCTTTGTATAAAGATTCACTTTCTGCTTTAGAATGAAGTAAGAGTTTACTTTTTATTGTTTAAATATTTACTAGAACATCTAGCATTTCAGTTTTCTTTTACGACTAAACAGCGCTTTCATGTATTAAACTTATAAGTCATCTATGTATCTATCTGGAAAAAGTAAATTATGCTTTTGTTTGACTAGAGCGGCATTCGAGTTATGATAAAAATAACGTTATTTGATTCTCTTTTTTATATTATAGAACTGACTTACAAATTATATGTCATAAATTAGTTTATTTTGCTCATTTATCTATACATGATAGCTTATTATTAAATAAAAAACCCTTTAACTAACTTAATCACTGTTAATTTTTTTCCTGCAAATGTTTCCTTTATTAAGTTAACTATTTAACTTATACTAAATGTACCTTTATATGCGTCGTTATATTACTTTAGCATATATAACTATGCCTTTATATTTGCCTTGCATATATTATTTTAATTTATCTTCCTTTTCTCTCATTTCTTGTACTCTCTAACACTAACGCATTACTCTTCCATTCACACTTTATCGCGCTCTTTAAAAAACGGAGAAGTTTTGCATGAGTGCTTTCTAGTCGATACATGTTCATTCCCTACGGTTCTATTTGGAACTCAAAAAGCTCCTTTTTGTATTCTTTTTTCCATTTTTTCTTAGAAGATTTCGACTAAAAAGTTTTTCCCCAGGTATTCAATTTCTCTTTTAACGAATAAAGCACGAATACTAATTATTAAACTGTAGCACTAAAATTGCTTGACATACCATACAATATAGGAGTTTAAGTGTATATACGAATTTTGATTTGAGCTGCCAGATTTGTTCATTCGATATTTGATCCTATTAGTAAATTAGTAAAATATGCTACTTCATCTGAGTTGATACTAGCAAATATACTAGAGTCACGATATAACTCTTACATTCTATCTTCTAATGAGAATAGTAATCATTATAACCTTTCTTGGTATAGTATTAGCTAAATCAGTTATCATGATTCAATTTACTATGATGACTTAGTAGTTATCTTAGCTTCTACTTACTTAATATACTAATCTTATAGTTTGGTTAACGTAGATAGGTCTTTCAAATGCTACTCCTTTATTGGCTTTATACTATATAAAAGCTGGTATATATTAAGAAATCAAGGCAAGCTAAATACTCACTTGGTGAAACTTCTTTTTGCACTTGACAGAATTCCACTTATTTAAAGATCGTGCTAATCTGACACACTTTAGATAGGATTTGAAAGAGTGCATATAATAAGAGAGAGGAGTACTAGTTGGATATGAGTTAAAGTACTGGATAATTAGTTAGCTAACAAGTTAAGAAGACTATATAACTGATAATTAGACTATGAGTAAAATACCAGTTCTTGCTTCAATCTAGTAATGAAAATTGGGAATAGCACAGATAGTTGGAGTGCAGTGGAAATTATTTTGACTGCTATATAAATGCCTAATATTAGAACCCTAATAGATAAGGATAATAAAGTATTTTCATCGGTTGGAAAGTAAAATTAAGCTACTGAGCAAGTTGGAAAAGAGTGGGTATTAGCTACCAGTTTAACTGACTGAGAAAATTATTTAAGCTTGAGATTATAGGAAGGAAATTATTCCAATGCTGTAAAAAACTGTAAGATGGCAAGATAAAAAAGTTAGAAAGTAAAATGAAAAAAAAGCTAAGAGCAATCTTTAATTGATAATAAGCAATACGCCATTTAAATAAGCCTTCCAAAATAAGTTGATTACTCCTAAAAAGAAAACATAATAATTCTATCGAATCTCAATACTATTTATAATAGCGATATTGATCATAATTACCGTATGTTCGCAATTAGTGCAATAAAAAATTTTATTTCAAGTTAATCCTCTATAATATATAGAATACCGAGTCAATAATGCATATCATTAGCAAAAGGAAAAAAGAGCTCTTAGTACTCTAAATCTATGTCCGAAAAATGATAAGACTAACAGATTTATGATAAGAGAAACTGATAATCACTTTATGGTAATTGCATAATAAGGAGAGTAAAGTGATATCCATAATTAATATATTCGTAATCCAGATTAAATTTTTCTCAAGTTTAAATGTAATAGAATTTGGGTTAAAGAACTAAATCAATTGAGCTTCAAGTCTTTGAATACTATCTTCTATTGAATTTTATTTCTCACTATTTAGTAAATTTTCTGTATCTGAAATTAAATTAAAAATACTACATTTAAATTAGCTAAAATTGTACCTATAAATGACAAAGGTTTTAATACTTTATTGCAAAAATAAGATATCATCCTTCAATAATCAAATGGAATTAATAAAGTAACTAAGCAAAAATTGATATTTTTGAAGTGCTTATAATACTATCGATAACAGAAAAGTTTAGGCCAAGAACTTTCATTATTAGCCTGATATATATAAAGTGGATAGTGGATTTAATTTATGCGATTATAAGTTACTGAAAATATAAAATTTAAAAAGCTTAATCCGCTTCACTCTTAGTTAAATCTTCCATCGTGCTAGCCATACACTATAAATAGAACTATATAGAAACTTACGTGAAGATTTTGAATTTGCTCCGCCTAATTCTCGCTTGCAAATGATAATCTGTTCTTCTTTATTTACTATCGCTTGTCTAATTAAAGTTATTTTATTTTACTTTCTAACTTTACTATTTGCTGCTATTTTTCTTCTAGTTCAGTTAACTGATTCTTCAGTTATGTATTCTCGTTCAGTAACTGCTTTAATTTTCCTCCCTCCTGTCCTAAATTACGATATAGCGCTGTCTGATTTTTTAGCATATCTCGAGTAGCAGAGATTTTTCTTCTGGAGTCTATTTCAGTTCTTAGGTAATCATATTCTTATTGGCACGAATTTCCCTGTTTAATCAAATCACTCTCCTATTTTTTAAGCTAAGTCTACAAAGTGCTTATCTATTACATATCCTCAGTAGCTAGTACTTACTCTACTTTAACAAGATAATCAGTTAACTTTTTTACTTTTTGTAAGGTCATTAGATAGTTATCAGACTCTTACCTCATAGTGAACTTTAATTCTTCATATGAAGTCTCTAATTCCTTTATTTTCGCTTCGTAGTTACTTATTACATTTCCAAAATGCCTTCCAAAGGTTTTCTCAACTACTTCTTTTGTCCGCTCATCAAGTTGATCTCTTTTACTGAGTATTATCATGCTTAGCTACTTTATAGCCTACATGATTTCCTTATTACTGAATTACTCTTCCTCAGTCTAAATAAAATCAAGCTCTGTTTATGTAACCTAATCACTTTAAGCTATTGTACGTCTATTTTTTGATGTTTCTCCAGGTAAAGATTCAGAAAAGTCAAGAATTCCTACAGGCTGAGAGACTTTTTACTATAAGCTTTCTTCTATGGTTGGATTTTTATAAGGCTTAAAATCGTCAGTTTGAACTTCTTTTTCTTCAGAAAGTAGTTAGAATGGTCTCAATGACTGAAAACTCTCAGTTACTTGACTTCTCTTTTATTAAGCATACAATCTCACGTTTTATAGCTCTTCCTGTAGACCTTTAATAATTTCACTATAATGTGCATCTTATCGCTGTGATACTGATTCTAGATACTCAATTTTCAGTTTTTATTTCTCAACTTATTCTTCCTATTGACTCAAAGTGTTGATTTCGTCTTCATACTTAGCTAATAATTCCTCTAAAATTTGGATTTTTTCAAGGTATTACTAGTTAAGTATTGATAATTCAGAGTCCTCGGCTATTCTCATTTCTGACGAATTATGTAAAATATTCATGAGTTTCTCATGTTATAAAACCTCGCTCTATAGCAACTAAACTTTGTTTTCCAAATCAAGAATCTATTTCATTAGATCTGCGACTTTAGGCATTTCAAAGTCAGTTTGATTGAGGAGCTATTGTATCTACAGTGTTATCTATTCCAACTACATTTCCAGTTGCTTTTTTTATTCGTTTTCTTGCAGCTTTAATATTATCTTTTCCAAATTATCTTTTGCAAATATTAGTATCTATTGTATTTCGTTAGTGATGCTGACTTTCTACTGTTCCCTTGCCAATTCATTAATTATGCTTTCTTTCTACTTCATCTACGCTTCTAGCTATTAAACCCGCTAGCAGGCAATATGAATATCATTTAAAGCTTACTACTTATCATTCTCTAAATCTTTGACCATCTAGCTTAGTTCCATATCTTCCACTGGAACATAGTCTTACAAATTCTTTGGCTATAGCTTTTCAAGCTTGTTTTATTACCAGACTTAATCCTTTTTCTAGCTTTTCAGCCTTTTAAATTCATCCTCCATCTCTTTCACTTTCTAAGCACATTTTGATTCTTTATGTAAACATCTGCTACTTAGTCCACTTATACTTTACCTCATCCATTTACACTTTTCACATATATGTTCTTTCTCAATTTACCTTGGTACTAATGGTTGCTAGCTGCTATTAAAAGCAGTCTGCATAATTAACTAGATTGGAACAGTTCCCTCTTCAGAAAGATCTTCATCAAGATCAGAATATCTTTAATTAGACATAGGCTCTTAGCCCTAGAACCCTTAGAACTGACCGGCTTACTTATCCTCTATATTATCTTAATTACCTGGTTATGAAAAATCTTCTTGCTTCTATTGAGGTTTGTCCTCTCCAAATAAATCTAAGAATTTGGAAATAGGAGTGAACAGGATTTCATTAAACGCATCATACCCATCGAGTCCTCTTTCAGCAGCTATTTGCAGTCCTGTTTGAAACATTCCAGATTATTTCTCTTATGATCACATTTAATATTAATTATGACAGAGTAATTAAATAGTTTCTTATTGATTATACCTAAATACTTTACCTTCTATATTAACTCTGTTTTAGTCACCACCATTAAAAGCTAGTAGTACCTTCAAGGATAGAACTGGAAGTAACTTCTTCTGCTTTTGATTGCTTTGGTAAGCATATATTCGACTTAGTTCCTACTAATAAGTTACAAAGGTTTAGTGCTTTTTATCCCTTTTAGATGGTAAAGTAGTACTAATATGATGAAAGTTCTAGAAATATGACTTTGATGGTGATATAAGTGAATAGACTGAAAACGGAGCTCATATCAAAAGTATATGAAGCATGCTATTATGATAGTACTCTATAAGCTTATAGGGTATTAACCTTATAACCATTAGAAAGGCTATTGATATAAGGAGAAAAGATAGTTGAGGGGAGAGTAATAGAAGGAAAGTAGATAGAGAGTAGCATTTTAATAAGGAATAGATTGTTAAAGGATCGACAGACTTTTAGGAAAAGGTATTAAGGAACTAAATTTCTTAAGCTCAACTTAGCAAATATGACATCCAAGTTAATAAGCCTATAAGGTAAGATATGATAAATTTACTTATGGATAAGGTGCTATACTCTAATATTTTTGGATTAGTCATTTATTGAGTGTCAACAAAACTGAAATTGGAGATTTTATCTAGTTGGAGGTAGATAAAATTTTATTTGGAAGCTTAAAGTGTCTTCACTAATCAAGGAGTTAGTTATATAATAAGCAAAAACAGCTATTGAAGTGAGAATTTCCTGAGATAGATAATAAACTTTAGTTTTAATACCAACGACAGCACAACTCTCCTAGTATTTAACTTAGGTCTTATATAAAAGTCATTTGGATGGAAGCTAAGTAAGTACTGGCAAGCTTTATAGATTCGATTATCTTTATATAAAAATACTCTTCAAAGGAATAAGCTGTGACTATATAACCTGATTAGTATGTAGTAAACTATAGTCTAAGTAGTTGAAGAAATAACTTAAACTGAATAAGTAAAAAGATATAAACGTATTTTGAGTTAAGTTACTGAATGGAAAGGAAAGAGATATCTCTATTTTATGTTACTTGGTTTTAAAATTTAATCAGTCTGCTAAAGTTCAAGGAAGAAAAATAATATCCCAATAAATGAGATTAGGTAAATACTCTTTTAAGATGCTTCCAGAGTTCTAAGATAAATTATTTCTGCTTTTATAGTTTAAAATGCTATCTAGCATACATCTCACTTTTTATACTAGAAACATTTATTTTTGTATACTAAATTTTATTCACATTACTTCGAACTCTTTCATCAGTACGTTGACTATAAGTCTGTATACATAACTAACCTCATTTTGTACCTTAATGACTATACTTCTCTTGTCTAATATCTCTTAGGTTTTGGTTTTATCTCCTCTATATTTTGCTGGGAACACAGAACCTCTAGATCCTTTAAAAATAATAGCCAGTATATTAAACTGGGCATACAAAGGTCTGAACATAAACAAATTTGGCGAGTATTTTGGCACTACTTTAGTTGATTGGCTACTAAAGGATTTTTATGATAGAAGAGAGTTTTAAAATAAATAAATGGAAGAACTAATTCCGCTTGTAAACAAGCTACATGACATATTACAAAGAGGTGACATCTAAAACCCTATTTCTCTGCCTTAGATAGCAGTTGTTGGATCATAATCAAGCGGAAAATCAAGTGTGCTAGAATCGATAGTCAGACAAGATTTCTTACCGAGAGGTGTGGGGATTGTGACGAGAAGACCTCTAATACTAAAGTTGATCTAGAATAGAGAAAACTAGAGTGTATTTGCTTAGTTTTAGCATCAAAATAACATTAAAATTGAGAATTTCAAAATAGTGACTGAGGAGATTATTAAAGAAACAGAGCGAATCTGTGGGACTAACAAGAATATATCCAAAGAACCTATCTATTTGAAGATCACTTCGCCATATGTTCTTGACTTAACTCTAATTGATCTACCAGGTATTGTAAAGGTACCTTCAGGAGAATAACCTCCAGATATCGAAAGCTAGATCACTAATTTAATCCTTGAGTTTATAAAGCCTTAGAATACCATCGTACTAGCGATCACAGCGGCTAACACTGATCTTGCTAATAGTGATGCATTGAAGCTAGCAAGACAAGTTGATCCATCTGGCGATAGAACGATAGGAGTGCTGACTAAGTTGGATTTAATGGATAGAGGTACTAATGCAGTCGATATGCTGACTAATAATATATACTCTTTGAAGTTGGGCTATGTTGGTGTTATATGTAGAAGCTAAGAAGATATTTTGAAAGGTAAAAAGCTAGAAAAGCATTTAACAGATGAGACAAAATGGTTCTAATAGAATAAGGATTATACAGATATGTAGCAGAGAATGGGAATCGCATTCTTAAGTAGAAAGTTAAATCAAACACTAGTTGAGCATATTTAGAAAAGCCTTCCAGAAGTAAAGGATTAGATTTCAACGACTTTGCATGAAACTATAGGCGAACTTCAGAGTTTAGGAGAACGCCTTTAGAGTTAGGAGTCTTAGAGGACAATTTTTCTGGATATATTAAATGCATTTCAGAAGTAGTATAAAGACAGGCTCAGTGGATTCCATTTAGACGAGAATATGCGTAATTAATTATTAGGAGGAGCTAAGATACAAGAGCTTCTAAATATCTATAGACAAACTGTAGACTAAGTTAGTCCTCTAAGCGGGTTATAGGACTGCGAGATCAGAAGTATTTGGGCTAACTGTGGAGGGTATAAAGGATCGTTATTTATACCTGAGAATGCTTTTGAAACTTTGGCTAAGAAGCAAATAATGCTGCTTCAACCTTGCAGTCAAGAGTGTATTCGAAACGTTTATTCAGAGCTACTACAAATTTTGGCGAGTATAAACTTGAAGAACTACCAGAGGTTTCCATATCTGAAGGAGACTCTTTTTGAGTAAAGTGTTAAGTTTCTATAAGAATGCTAAGCACCAGCAGTTACTATGGTTGACAATCTATTTTTCATAGAATCCAATTACATCAATTTTTGGAACAGCAACTTAGTTTCCGCAAATGAAGCGCTGAAAAAAGCACAATAGATAGTTCAAGAAGAGTTCTAAGAAGAAGACTAGCCCGTAGCGAAAAAGGTGGTAATGAAAAAGACATCATAATCTCACTTTACCAACTAAGAGCTACATATGCCAGGATATGCTGAGATAATGAATTTAAGCTAACAAATGACCAAAAAAGAAAGATGCATAACTATAGCTATAAAAATTCTACTAGAGAACTATATCAAAATAACGAAAAACAACTTACAGGATATTGTACCTAAAATAGCAGTTTCATTCTTAATAGTACAATCAATGGAAAAGCTGTATGATAATTTGGTCAACAAACTTTTTGTTCCTGAAACGATTGAGAAACTTATGTAAGAGTCTCCTAATGTTCAAGAAAGGAGAAAAAATTTGAGTTTGATGGTAGGAAGTTTAGAGCAGTGTTTAGATGCATTAATAGAAGTTAGGAACATTAAAATTTTATGATATGTCTTAATTTAAAATAACCCTTTTCATATAAGTCAAGCTACTTTTAATTATATTCTAATGTTTTAGATTCAAAACTATTATGTTGTGGATCTTAGTATTAGTTCAGGCTTAAATACCCTTTTCAAAAATTCCACTAGTTATCCAACTTAATTTTTATATCTAAACAATAAATCCAACTTCAGTACCTTTTCTTTAATTCTTCAGCATCATTACCAACTTTCATACCCATATCATTATAATTATAATCATCATAGCTAAGCTTTAATAATATAGCAAAAGACAATAAGATAATTATGCAATTTTCCATCATTTAATTAAAAATACTCTCTTAATAGTAATGATTACTTAAAAAGCTAATCTATAATAGCTATATTGTATAAGACTTTCAGTGATAATAACTAGACTATCATTAAAAATTACGATAGCCACTGGAAAATTTCAAAATACTCATATATCTTTCAACTTCGATTTTTTTTCCCTTTTGAGTTTTTCCAAACTAAAGCTCTTACCAAATACTGAGTATTCCCGAAGCTACAAGCATCAAGACTACTCTTACCTCTGATGAATTATGCCACATAGCTTCTTTCCCAAAAGCAAGCTTTAACTACCCCTTCTCATCAAAAAAATCTTTAGATTACCTTATTATATACCAAGCAACCAATTTAGCTTGACTATATAAGCATGAAACAATTTTAACCAATAATGACTTAGCATTTTATTTGAATTTAATTTGGAAAAAATGGATGCTAAGCTTCAGAAGAGAGGAATAACAATATGAATTAATTCTAGTTAAACCAAGATAAATAAAGTGTCTCACTACTAATTTCAGTGAGAAATTAAATCTTGCATCGAGAAAAAGGACTCTGATATGTCTTGTATCGTCTTAGCTCTTTAACATATTTCCTAGTCTTGATTGTTCGATGTCTCTTCTAACCAACATTCAGATTTCGCCGCTTGAATTTAACTTTCAGTCATATTTCTTTGAGGATTTTGATTGATATTGAAGTCCACAAATTTTTGCATGATGTTGAACCATCTTCTGTTCTAGTTGGTATCAGCCATTTTGTATTGTAATATAATAAACTAGATGCATTTAGGTTAAATATTTGAAATTAAATAGCCTATTTCTTTTTAATTTCATCCACCCAAAATACCTTACTTATTTATATCTTTCTTAATGCTCTTATTCTGAGTAATCCTCTCAGATTTATTCCTACTTTCTATAGACATATCATTTTAGGCTAAGTTTGAAGCCTTACTTTGAAGTATTGAATTCATCCTCTTACTAGTAATTTCTATGATCTTTGAGAACAGTCTTACCAACACTAGTTTCAACCTTCAACCATTCAATTGATTGATCGATTTTATACTAGTCTAGAATGACTTTTTTAGTTAAAGAAAAAATGAAAAGAGTTAATGATTTTAAGAACAGGAAGTAAGATTTAAATTCCACATGGTGATTTTAATTATAATCAAACTATTTTTCAAAGAGATATAGAGTCCTGCAATGAAAACACCAACAGAGCTACATCCATACTATTCGCCCTTTTTCTCGGACTTAGTCTACTATCTTTATTCTCTTCTTCCTCTTTTTTCCCCTCACAAGATACCTAAGTAAGCATTGCTGACTGATATCCTCTTTCTAAATTCATCGCGTCTAATTAGGACTTTTTATCGCTTTGGATATTCACTGAGAGTTTCGCGTATTTCTGCATTAAAAATGAGCTTCAGTTTTTGCCTTCCATATTCATTAATATAATGAAGTGAAAATAAAGCTTCCATAGTTGTATCATTAGACTAATATTTCTTGATCAATAAACTACCATTTAAAATCAATTGTCAAACTTATGGTAGTTCTAGATAATCATAGCAACATAAGCTAGGGTAATGAGTGTTATATAAATGCCTAGTTAGTCTATAAATAGGCTAATAGATCTAACTATTGTAGAAGTAGATAAGTATAAGGTATAATAATGTGTTTGATAAGCTCTAGTTACATATAACCATTTAGTAAGCATATAAGTATATTGTTAATCAGGGAAAAGTGATTGCTATATATTTTGAGCTCTTAGAAACAAATATTAGATTAAACCTACTGCTGTTATATAAATGAATTATAGTCCTAAAGGAAACTAGCTAAATTTGTTATTAATATTGAAGGAGAGAAAATTATTGAAGCTTATACGCTTCTAGTAGTTAAACTCCTCGTACTTTGTATTTTATATATGAACTAAGAGCTTATAACTACACACTGCTTACTCTATCATTTTCCTCTTTTTATATCAATTATATGATATATAGTTGAACACAGTAACTCCAGATTTATGATATATAAGGTAAGTTTTATTTAATACGTTAAAGGTATTTTTAGTGTCAGTTGATATACATAACTTTCATTTGATTTATTTGGTTAAAATAGGATTGCATTTTATATTAAAAAACATGTAGACTAATTAAGTAAGATTACTGTTTGGCTCTTATTAAGTAATATATCAAAGATCTTCTAGAATAGGATTACCTTCGATGAATTCTGATTCTATACCTAAACCTCTAAAATATTCACATATCTTTTGACATGCAAACTTCTCTGAAGAATAGTGAGTACCTCCTAGAATGCTAATACCCATGCTTTAAGCATATTCGTGGGTTCATTTTGAGTACTCATTAACTCTAGTAATTCCTGTGATGAAAACAAAGATATCGTTCTCGAAAATTTCGTTCAAAACTTCTAAGTTACCTCCTCCACCTATTACCGCTACTTTTCCGTTCTTAATTTGATCTCCATATTTATAAAGTGAAACCTAATGCCCAACAGCTTTATTATAAACACCCTATAATTCCTCCAATGATTGGCACTCAGTTGTTCCAATTACTCCTGAAAGAGATCCTTAGTATTTACTGAAAGATCTCTCAATTTAAATTCCCAGTGATTTGGCTAGATTATTAGAGGTAGAATATTCACTATAATGGTCTAAAGGAACATGCATAGCGTAAATAGATATTTGACGCCTTTTAAATTCATCCACATATTCCCTTTTAGGATAATCTCATATTTTATTCTCAAGTCGAATATCCCAAATTAAAGGATGATGCACAAACAGCATAGCGTTTGATATATCCCTCTCAAGAATTTTTTCCAGCACACTATTTTCTGGAAAAACAGAAGTGAGCACTCTTGTGATTAGCTCAGTATTATCACATATCAACCCCATCTATCTTGTTTTTCAGTTCAAGGTTAGATGTTATCCATACGCTTCTTCCATTCCCTATCATTTATCCCAGAACTCAGGCTTAAAAAAATCGTCTTCTAGCTGTTAGTAAACTTTTTATGCCTACATTATAAAGGCAATTTCTTAGGCTACATTTAGAGCTTTTATACCAAAATATTATATACCAGTTATAATCATTCCAAGCATTAGCTTTTTCCTATATCTCTATACTCAAGAGCTATTAAAATAAGCCAACAGACTGTATAAAATAAATTTGGCTACCTGATCTGCTTTATACTTAAAGAGGTAGAAATGATGAGTTTAGATGCTAGCTAGACTAGAAGCAAGATAAGGGAATAAAAGGGAGGAATATGGGAATCAAACTAGTGTGTTAAAATCGAAGATAATCTAACTGATTTTATTTGACACTTCTATACAGCGATCAATTTAGTGATTCTAGTAGCAGTAGTAAAAAACTATTGAGGAAGTAACTTTCATTATATACTATAAGGTAGAAGTAGCCCCAATTATTCACTTATTCAGTCCTCAATTACTTTAAAAAGATCAAGCAGAACCAAATAAAATATTGTCAGGTTAGGTACTCAAAACTTCAAAACCAATATCACCATAAAACTATAAAACGAAGAGTTTCTAGAATCAACTTACTAACACAAAAAATAGGAGCAAAGAGTTGATAAAAGGAATATAAAGCAAGGTAAGTATGATAAAGATATATGATATCTAGTATTAAACTTAAATCTTTATAATATAATTTAATAATATCAAACTAATAGAAATGCAAGGCAACACTATCCATTTTTTCGAAGTTGATGGACCTTATGGAGAACTTGCTAACTTCTATTCTAGTGAGTTTGAGCTGAATGATAAAAGGTGGCAATCAAGTGAACATTATTTCCAAGCTATGAAGTTTGAAAATACTGATTATGAAGAAGAGATTAGGTTAGCTGAAGACCCTTACTTAGCGAAGAAACTAGGAAGTACGAGGGAAAGAAAATTGAGAGAGGATTGGGAAGAAATAAAGTACTCAAAGATGTTGGAAGGAATACTAGCGAAATTTACTTAGAATGAGAGTCTAAAATAAATGCTTTTAGGCACCAATGATCTGTATATAGCAGAGCATTGTGGTGATATTATATGGGGTGATGGTCTTGATGGATCAGGACAAAATCTACTAGGAAAAGCACTAATGGAGGCAAGAGAAAAAATAAGGAGTGAAGACTTATGAATCTACACTAAACTCATTCAATCTATTTTTTAACATAAAGCTAAAAGATATTAAAAGCACGATTGACTAAATTTAATCAAATAATTGAATACAAAAATAAAGGAGTTTAGTCAGTCAAATATTACTAGTTAACAAAAGAAGACAAAACGATTTATATTGAATAACCCTTTTTCATCTGCTAATAGCTTAATAAGTATTAATAACTAAAACTCAATTATGAGCATTAGTAGTAAGAAAATGAGATAATATGTATTACCATATCTAACTCAATATATTCAATCTTCCTTAATTTCCTTCTAAGTAACTCAAGAAAAACTATCAAAATCAAGCTCTTATTCACAGAGCTATTATATTAGATAGTTTAGTTATGGTAATTAAGTAATCTCTAAGTTAAGTTAAAACAACAAGACAAACTTAGTTAAAGGCTAATACAAAAAGGGCAAGTTGACAGTATATATGCATAATAGTACTCTAAGTAGTCCTTACTTATTTCTAACGGTCTAGGTATAACTAGAAGTAAGAAGGATAATATGATGATGCATGGTATAATTAAATGAATAAAGAAAGTTAGATAGAAAAAAATCAGGAGCTTGCCTTTTTAATAGTTTGCGAAACAGGTGTTAAGCATGATTTGAGAGAGTCTCCTACTTTTATGATTTCCATTAAATTCTAATCATCTGACGAAGTTAGAAGAGTGAGGACCAAATTTTTTTCGATCAATACTAGATAAATAATATAGTCAGCGTAGAAGCTCGTCAAGGATTATACTTTTCCACTTCCCAATTTCTGAATATTTTCTACTGAGCTTTGAAATATTGTGATGAAAAGCTGCTCTTAATTAGAATCCTTAAGGAACTCTAATTTTAATACTTACCTTATGATGATACGCATTTAGCCAATTCAACGCCATATATATCTGTCAAGAAAGCACCACGAATTCCTGGCGCCTGTTTGATGGCTTCTTATAATAAACTTCCCAGATTAATATCTAACGCTTCTGTTTTTAAAGCCATTTTTTATTTAAATTACCCTAGACTAGTAAATACAATCAGCTGTTTGCTTTAATAATGACTAGCATTTTCTTTAGTTCAGCTTAAACTTTTAAATTACCTTATCATTCTATCTTTAGTTACCATCATTCAGTAATAACCATATCAAGCTACCAAACTCTTCATCCTCCATCTTCCTTCTACTTCTATATTCTAACCAGCCGTTCACTATAAACCAGCTAAAACTCCAACTCTCATACCTCCATTCATCTCCATATCTCTCTTCCATAATCCTGAATCCTCCTGATATCTATAAAAATCCTTATAATAGACTAATTGATATACCAATAGGAAGTATTAAAAGGGAATGAAAAGGATAATTAAATAAAGCTATAAATGGAAATAAATAAAGGTGTTTATGGTATTTTATATGGAGTAGAGAAGGCTTCTGAAGTATTTGGTACCTCCTAGTAAGAAATTTTACAGGAAATCATGAACTAGAATTTTGGAACTGGAGTCTTTTCTATGTGTAAGTACTTGCTTGTGGAAACTATGAAGCAGATGAGTAAAGAAGAATGCTTATAAGTCTTCAAGCTTAACCAGTTTGAAGTCTAGCTGTTCCTGGACTCGGAAAAAATGGTGAACTTGTAGCTAAATGAAATATATAAATAATCTCAATCTACTATGAAGGTAGACTCCCTAAATAGCTCAAGTGTGCTAAATGTTAAGGATCTAGATAGTTCATAATCTGCTGGACGGAAAAAGAAAGGAAGAGGAAAAAAGAATAAAAAGGAGATTGAGTATGAAGAGATGAGTCTGGAATCAGAGGTTGATCATAAATTAGGAACGAAGAGGTAGAAAGTAACTAATAATTCGTATTTGTCAAGCTAGATTAAGACTAAAGGGACTAAAAGGACTAAAGGGTATAATACCAGATCTAGCAAAAAAGCGATTAAGTAAGAAACTAGCTATGATGAAAGATCTGCAAGTTAAGAGTCTCTGGAAATAATTTCCCAGAAGCTTTCTTGTATTTCTTATAATAATGAAGAGAATAACGAAAATGCTTTAGAAAATTAAGACAGTGAGCATGAGGACTAGATCTAGTTAAAAGAGGAGTAAAATGATTAGGTGAAAGGCTAGGCTTACAGACTATCTTTTACATATTAAGAAAAGCTGCAAATAGTATCAGAATGCTTAAAAGGGGACTATGACCAAGTGGCTAAAAAGTACAACACACTGAAGTAATTACTAGTCTATTGGGTAGAGCAGTATCGAAAGAAACCATTACTTTTGAAGAGAATGATAGCAATAAAGATTCCTAAGCCTATTTAGGAGAAGATAAAGCAGTTATACTAGGATGGGAATAAAATCTCGAGTATTATAAAGATCCTTCTACAGGAAAATAAAGTGAGGATAAGCAAGATCAAAGTTATAATAATCCTAGCAGCTTATGGACTACTAAAGCAGGAGAACTTTGATGAGAAGAAAGAAGTGTTTACTGGCAAATAGTTATACGAGTTCAAGCAGCAGTATGCAGAAATGAACTCTTATGAAAGAAAGATGTATGCCTTAAGAAACAAGTGACTACCTAAATAGGTAGGAAGGATTTTCTATAATCAGACTAGAAGTGACTTCAGTGAAGAAAAGCTTTATACTATTTCTTTCAAAGTTCCTAGCGAAGAGCTGACTAAAGCTTGTATGGAGCTGTATAATCAAAATAAGAGCATTTAAACAATCCAAAGAGCACTTAAAGTTAAAAAAGATGTAATAGAAGCGATTTTGTACTGAAATGGTGTCAATATAGAAAACGCTGAGACGATAGATGATTCGAATGATGATGAATAGGCACCAGAGAAGATTAGAGTAGAGAGATAAAATAACTTGAAGTTCAATAAGGAATATGCTTAGATAAAGATAGTCAGCCTTTCAAAAGAAGAAAGGAAAAAAATAGCTTTGAGAGCTAATAATGGAGAGTACAAATAGCTATTCAATGATTATCCTTTCCTAACCAAAAAAATGATTTTCTCGCTATAAGCAAAGCTAAAAAAGAATGAACCTTTCAAGGCTAAAATATAAGAGTTGCTTGTTACTACAGAGAAAGGAGAAGAAAAAATAAGGTAATTATATGCGATCTAACGTATGTCTATTGAATAAATAGCGAAAGAAATGGAAATCAAACATACGTTGGTAGAAGCATCACTTTTTAAGTAAGGTTTGATATATGAATCTGGAAATAATCCAAGCTTTAAAAATCAAAGAACTGTCACTCCCAAAAATCACGTAAAGCTCGAAATTAGTAAAAAGATTTCTTTAATCTAATAAATTTAGAGTTCCAATTAAGACTTCTATAAAGTAGCCTTTTAGAACCAGATCAACGTAAAGTTCCTTAAGAAGCTATGGAAAAAGTTCCAAAAGAATGAAGACCTGGGACAAACTTAGTTTACAAGAAACCTAATCAGTAAGGAAGATTATATCAAAGGATTGGAAATGCTTAACATGTAAATTTCAACTACTGAAATAGCTCAAAAACTAGGACGCAAGAAAGATGATATTAAAGCTGCTTTTTATGATCAATGCACTAATTTTGAAGTATGATAAATAAAACGATCATAATTTTAATTAGTATGCTGATTAGATCTCTTCTTTGATATCAATTAACTAAATATTATTCTATTTAACCTTCTTATTCCATAACTATATTTCTTAGATACTCTAAGCTTTGTCTTTCTATCTTAGTTAAACTCTTTCTTATAGCTTTAAAAGCTTTAATTGGAAGCAGTTAGATGGTATTTTTTAACTTCTTTAATTAGTTTAAAATATGAAACCTTTATTTTAGAAAGCAAGATATATAAATTATTTATTGTCTAATTAAAATATTCGACTTGCTAGATCAACTCTTTAAATCGGACTATTTCATGAAATCTTTAGTCCATTCGACAAATAACTTTGGAGCGAAAGCTATCACCTCTTTCACTTCAAAAAGCTTCGGTTCTGGCTTAAACCCATCTTTTCTTCTTTTGAATGATAGTTTTATTTTAGGAATTTCTTAATCTAATACAGCTCCTAAGATCTTCTTAGGCTCATCCCGTACTTTATCTCTTATACTTAATTTAGACAATTTTTCCTATTCTAATCCTACTATATCATTGACAATAAAATTTTACTTCTTAGCCTGTTGACCTTTATCCTTCGTTCTATTTTAATTAGAAAAGCAAAAATCTTCAAACTTTTCCTTTTTATCATTTGCGCCTTTCGTTACTTTATATTTATACTTATACTTGTATTGATACCGTTTCTCAGGAAGATTCGTTTGAGATTACTTAAATACCTAAATTTCTTAATTATTCTCGCCTGTTTTTTTTACTTAGCTTAATTGCTTTTCCGTTCCTTGAACCCTTTTTACTATTTTTTGATCCATGTTCATAATTTCGTTCATTTTGCTTATCTGTAATTGCTACTTAAAGTTGCTACTTATTGTGCTTTAATTTTAATTAGATTGCTAGTCAATTATTAGCTATTCTTGGCTAATTATTTTGGCCTATATCTGCTTTAATTGGCTATTTCCATTTAACTTTCGTTTTTTCATTATTTCTGGACCTTCGTTTTGACTTTTAATTTTCCTTGGTCTTTTCTCCTAAGTGTTGTCTTTTTCTTTGTTGATGATTGTCTAGTTCTAAATTTAGTTGCCTTTGTTATTTTAGTTGAGAACTTATGAATTACTAGAGATTATCATATTGGTCTATTTACTCGATGCTTAACGTTCTTTAGGTGCTTTTTTCTGCTATATAGTTATCTTTTATCTAACAATATCCTTGATTGTGCTTACAATTTACTTCCCAAGCATCTTCCCTTATTTTATTGGTTAGCATATTCCGTTGCTTTTGATGGCTTTTTCCTTGAAAGCAGATTAAATTTCGAACTATTTGCAATTCTTTTCACCACCTAGCTTCGTGGATTTATTTTTGATCCCTTCTTCTGTTACTGGAAAGTCTTATTTGTTAATAGATCCTTCATCTGAATTACTTCCTTAGCTTCTTTGTTTCTAGAAGTTTTGCCTTCCCATCTATTTCACAGCTCCATTATCTTCAAAAATTTTTTCCATGTCTAGCTAATTTCCATTCTAATGTCTATTAGTATTGCTTACATTCCTGATACTTTAACCACTATTTTCACTATTAGTAGTGTACTTTCTAATACACTATCTTTAATACTCCTTCCAAGTTCCTCACTATTAATGATTTTCATACAACGCATCAAACAACTGTAACTCTATAACCATCGCCTATAGATTCTCTCTTGGTTCTCATGTACTTTCCATTATATCATATCCCTTTCACTTAATCAAGTACCAGTAATTAAAATTCTTACTCTTCCTTCTATCTAGAATCTCTTCTACATCATACAGTTGTTCACTTTCCTCTGACATTAAAGTATATTAATTTAAACTAAATTAGGTACTTAAATAAGATTTAGAGGATACTATACTTTCCTTAAGGGGTTACACTCCTTTTCTACCATACCCATCACTCCTCCTTCTCCTTCCACCTAAATTACTCTTCCTCTTCCTTCTCACTTTCATCTACCTTCCTATCCCATTTCCTCACTTACTATCATTGATCTTACCTACTAGTAATTTTCAAGCCTTATAACAAACTGTATTAGATAGCATATTGATAAGGGTAAATAGGTAGTTAAAGTAGAATTAAAGGGAAATAAATTTAAAGTTTATATATAATGAACGAGGAGGAAGAGATAGATATACTCAACGAAATGGAGAAGTTCGAAAGAGAGCTTAGGTAGAATAACCAAATCCCCCAGAATTTAAATGTCGAAGAGGATTTTTTTAAGGAATGCGAGGATTTTTGTAAACAGCAGAATGTGATTAAAAATGAATGCCCTTGGTAGAGAGATTTAGGAAACTGCTTAATGCAAAGTCAGTGCTAGTATGGCCATATCTAGTTGATCAAGCCTGTTGTTAAACCACCTAGCTAAAGTAATCTAAAATCGACAGCTCAAGAGTTTGTGCCTAAGGGAAGAGTGAATACTTAAATATAAACTAGCGTAGTCTAGGAGAGAAAAGCAGCTCCCCCGTAAAAGCAGGAGTAGGTTTAAACCTAGGTTTATGTATAAAACCTCTGTTAATGTTGTCAAGGGGACATTTATAACTGTCAAAACTTAGGAGAAATTTGCCGTGATCTAGGATTTTGTTTCTGTGCAGTTGATGACTTTTGAAGCTGAACTTTCAAAGTACAGAGTTTACATTAAAATATATTTTTGATCTTTATCTAAATACTTTAGCTTCCACTCTCTACTATTCTATACAGCTAAGTATATACCAAGTCATACTCTAAGCAAGTTTTACTTTCCTTTAAAAGCTAAAAATAAGGCAAAAGTACTAATCTTGGGTAAATGGAGTAGAGGAGGAAAAGGTCAGAGCTGCTTATTTATATGTTCAAGCTTTTAGAGGTAGAAGAAAAACGGTCTGAGCTAGAACCAAAGAGGTTGAAATGGTACTTAAGGGAAAAAAGTGGCTAGATTTTATACTTCTGGAGCAAGAAGAAAGGCAATTAGTGTTGTAATTTTCTTTCTAACTTCTTGGTATTGATTAGTCTTTCAGAGCTATAGCATTCACGAGGTTAGTTCTAAAGGAACCCCAAGTAGATATTTGACCATAAATAAAGAAGGTTTACAGTAGAGGAAATAAGCTTAAAGGGTAGATTATAGAACCAGGGTAGGATAGAAAAGTGATTAAGCTATTGATTAGATATTAGCGTTATATGACAGACAATTACTAAAAGCGGCTTTAATGATAAACTAGCAGATGTAATGATTTAAGAGCTTTAGAGTAATTGTAAGTATAATGCTGATAATTAGAGTCATGGAGATGCTGGATTGTGAAGGAGGATTTAAGAAATTAATAGGATCAAAAATCAGCAAGAGTGAAGTGCGTCTCCTTAAAAGTTTGATAAGCAAATTAAAAAATAATGCTCAAGTTATGAGAAATCTTGGAAAACATAAGTTAGTATTATAAAGCGATGCTAGCAATCAAAGTAAAGTAGATTGGATCAAACATTTGTGATATTATATTGGATAATAGACTAGAATTGAAAAATTTTAGAATAGAATGCGCGATTAGTAAATGGAGGTATTAGTATCATGATGCTTTAGAACTCAATTTTGATAAATGAGTTTTAAAAGCTAAAGTTGGGACCAAAATTTAAGCATTCAGACTAAATAAATAGTTTCGAAATTTAAAATAAACAAGTTAAGCTAAGATCTAAGAGAATATGCCCAATTAGGTAGAGTAAATTAAAAAGCTCACACAGAGTATAAAATTAAGCATTGAATGAATAACTAGCAATGAAAAATGGAATCAAAGCAAGAAGCTAAATACACTAAGCAGAAGAAATTCTGTCTCCTAACTTTAGTTAATAATATGATCGTCTTAAATAAAGGTTTTCCTTCCCTTTTACTATGAATCTAAGTAAGTTAAACTGAAAAAATTAAAAAATTTGCTATAAGAAAGTAAATTTAATAAGATTTGAATAAGCATTTTTGGGTCAAAATTAAGGCTAAAAATCAGCTAGGCTGATAAGCTCAAAATTGAGATACAAGCTAGAGGATTAAATGAACAGATTTAATTTCATATGACTGTAAACTGGTTAGCAATAAGGATACTAGGAGTACTTTCCATAGTATTAGCATCTAAGATGATTAGTCTAGTAAATGAGAGGGGTACTGGATCCTGAGCAAACGATAGTTATTATCACCTATTGAGATCAAATAAATTTATTGATATAAGCAATATAATCATAACATTGGGAGAGTTGCTTAAACTATTAACTCCAAAAAGCCCTAGAAGATTATGTTAGGCAGAATGAGAAAAAAAGACTGAATAACTTTATTATAAAGTACTACTTTACACTTGCATAACCTTGAGCAAGATAAGAAAAGAGAACTTATCACCATATCTAATAAGAATTAACTGCAGAATATTAATAGCAAGAGATTCAATAAAGCAGTATCTAAACCAGGATGAATGAGATCTATGGTTATATGGAAATTTAGTTAGATAGATCTCTATAATAATGCTACTATCTGAAGATCTTTTTTTTAATATTTAAGACACCTGAAATTAATAACTTGGCCAGGTTATACCACAACTTAAAGAAAGTTATTTAATAATTGTCATATTTGAAGACAAATATGATTGATAACCTTGAGAAAAAAGAACCTTTTGCTAAACAAAAATGTGAATATGAATATCTGGAAAATGAAGTGCGAAAAATCTACTAAGCTAATGGATAATAATGATATCTGAGGATTTCTTAAGAACTGCGAAATGCAAATGATACAAGAATATTGAGAAGCTGATTGTTGAAATAGTTTGAAATATATAAGAAGTGCATTTTAAATACTTAAAACTAGTTCTTTCGTAACCACTAAGACTTTAATTAATTTGGAGTCAGAAGTCAGAAAATTTAAATCGGAATGACGAGTTTTTATATCTCATAAAGGTTCTAAAAGCTTTTAATAAAATGATTAGTAAGAATCATGAAAGAAAATAGAATCAAGTCCTGTAAAATTATGCTATATGATACTATTAACGCTTTGAAAGACTTTAATTTTATAAAGTGCTAGTTCAAGGGAAGAATAGATAGACTAACGATTTAAATTATCTCCTTTGTATTTTACTTAGAAAACTGTTTACAGCTATATTGAAAAAGAGCTCATCAAATTTTTTAATTAAGAAGACAAAAAAAGACTACAGATACTACTATAAATGAACAGCAAATGCTAGGATTAGTTATATAAGCAACACTAACTTTATTCAGTTTTGTTGGGTGTTAAGCAGACATCTAACTAAATCTAACCCTCTAAGATAGAAGATAAATATCAAAGTAATTTGAGTAAGCAAAAGAAATACAAGTTAGAATGCCTCTTTATATATGAATACACATATGCACCTACCTTAACCCATCTAGGTTCTCTCTTTCTAAGTCTAGAGATAGCTTAGTAAGTTATTAGCTACAATTACATCTGCCTTTAATCTATTTGAACTCCCTTTTTTCTAATACCAACACCTTACAATTCCAAAGGTAAATGGAGGGTGTGCAGTATAACGAAGCCTTCCTTCTTCTTTAGCTACATTACTCATCTAATTAGCAGTCACTTTCGTTTCATCTTCATATTTGGTTCCTTTGATATTCCTCTTTGCTCTTAAAATAAATGAGATTGATATACTATAGGCTAACTTTATAATACCTTAGTAAAATCCAATACAAATATTATAAGAACGGTGTAGTACTTTTGAAAGTTTTGAAATAGAAGGAGATAAATATGCTGCTTTTTATAGTATCGAAGTATTATAATAGTTACCTAAGGAAGCTTAGATCAAGGTATATTTGGAGATCAGATTTCAATGATACTACTTATAGATTATGAGTTTTTAGGAAAAAGTGGCTCAATTAGAGTTTTGGATCAAGTTAATGATGAGATTATACTTCAGAATTATCCTCTGAAATCTGCCTAAAACTTTACTTCTACATAAGCTCAAAATAGCTTCATTCTAATGACAATATTATTAAGATTGCCAACATTCCTAATAAGTTGGCTCTTTAAATACCTTGAAGTACTCAGATACAAAAAAAGCTCGTAAATAACTTTCGAATTTTTGCAATTTCAGTCAGATAAAAAGCTAAGTCAAGGTCCTAAATTTTCCTTCATTAATAATTACAATTTCCTTAGAATTTCCACAGACAAGATTATATCTGTTAATCCTACTTCAAGCATACCTCTTTTCTTCGTTCTCATATCAAAAAAATGTTAAATAGGTCCTTTCTTCTTTCATTTCTAAGCACCTTCTGACACTATCAGTCATCATTTGATATTTCCTTACTTTACTATCTAAATCTGAGGATAAAGAATCAAATATCTAGAGAAGCTTCTTCATAGTAATCTGCTTTTGTAATCGTATTAGTATAAATACCTCTTTTTGCTTAGCATCACATAAATGTCTCTTAAGGACTAAAACTTGCGTTTAAATACAGTTAAAAAGTTACTTAGGAAATACATAAAAGGAATAAGTCAGAAAAGCTAGGATAAGGTAAAGCAAATGCATGTTCATACTTATCTCTTACTCATCATCATCTGAGTCTAGAATTAGAATCAAAGAATGAAGGGACCAAGTAAGAGTGAGTCAGAAAATAAGAGAAAGAGATAGAATTCTTTAAATATAGTATGTAAAAGGAATCTTAACTTTGCTCAAAAACACAGAGAAACTTGAGAATGAAATAAGGATATTCTGATCGAAAGCATTTTCAAAGGAGGAAGAAATAAAAGAGTTTAGATAATGAAGAAAGGATCAAAGGGTAACAGTAAAGAAATGACTGTATTGATCACAAAAAGAGATAAGATATAAAGGCATAAGTTATTACATTAAATTAAAGAGAGTTAAATAGAATTGTTTAGCTTCTATTATAAAAATGTCATAGTTTGTTGATCCTGGAGATGTAGATTTATAAGTTAATCATTAAGAAGCTATCTAGAAATTTAATAACGAAATATAGCTTAATCCTAACGATCATAAAGCATATTATAATAAAGGATGCGCTCTTGTAGAGTTATAAGAATTCGATTAAGCTATATAGTGCATTGATCAAGCCATTAAAATTTAGCCTTAATAGAGTTCTTACTTTGAATCTAAAGGACTTATTTTAAGAGTGACAGATAAGTACTAAGAGGCTATTCAGTGTTTCGATACTGCAATTAAACTGGTCCCAAATAATGCAGAAACATATAACAATAAGGGATTAACTCTTTAAAAATCTGGTAACGAATAAGAAGCAATTAAATGCTTTGAAAAAGCAACTTCAATAAATCCTTAACTTGGTAATGCTTATGTTAATTGAGGTGACTCATTAAGAAACTTAGAAAAGCATGATGAGGCGATAAAATTCTATGAGAAGGCAATAGATGTAGATCCATACGATGTTATTGCTATCAATAATAAAGGACTTTCATTAGCAAGACTAGGAAAAAGACATGATGCAATATAATGTTATGAAATGGCAATCAAATTCAATCCTAATTTCTATAATGCTTATAACAATAAAGGGACTTCACTCTATATTTTAAAGGAATACTAGGAATCAATACAATGCTACGACCAAGCAATATAAATAAATTCAAATTTCGCGGTTGCTTATTCTAACAAAGCTGATTCTTTAAGAGAATTAAAGAATAATGAAGAAGCTATAGAAAGCTACGATAAGGCTATAAATCTAAATCCAAATAATGCAATTACTTACGTTAATAAAGGAACTACACTGAGCTTATTACAAAAATACGAAGATGCAATAGAGTGCTTCAATTTAGCTATATAAAAAGATTCTAAAATAGCAGATGCATATAACAATAAAGGAGTTTGCCTTTAAACTTTAGGAAAGAATAAAGAAGCGATTGAATGCTACGAAGCTGCAATAAAATTAAATCCTAACTAAGCTAATACACTAAATAATAAGGGAAACTGTTTAAAAAATTTACAAAATTATAAAGAAGCAATAGATTACTTTGAAAAGGCATTATAATTGAATCCTAATATATCTAATGCATAGTCCAATATAGACTTTTGTAAAAATTTAGTTTCTACTCCTAATTAAATTCCAAATTAATAAACTAATCAAGACAATATACCAGAAAGAAAACAATAATGTTGTTGTTGTTATGTCTTTTAATTACAAAGAATTGAATATTCAAATTTCTTACTTAACAACACATCCATGCTAAATCAGTTACACTAAGAAACTAGCATTCCAATAAGTAAATTACTAGATCTCAGTGAGAAGTTATAAGAGCTAGGATATAATCTCAATGAAATAGATTATGAAACCATTTCTAACTTAATGATAAGCTTTTGATTTAAAAACTCTAAGGACTCTATTAGTTTATCTTTATTTTTAAAATGAATTAGTCAAATCTATTAAAAGAATCTAGGACAGTTATAGTATTTGAAATGCTAGGACAGTTTTAGCACTTAACCTTTATAATGAACTTCAAATATGTTATTTAACATTATAGTAAAATCAGTCAAGTCTATTACTATATCTCTTGATCAGAGTTACTTTGTCTATGTAGTTCACCTACTTTCCACTATTTTTATCTCGAACTTTCAATTCTCTTCTTGATTGTTGAGTAATAAGCATTCTAATGACGTTAGTCTTTAGAAGTAATATTATCTGATGAGTTTAGTACATTTTTATTTTAAAGTCTGAGATATCTTTTATCAATATAAGTCATTCTAGACTCTAGTTTAGCTATCATTTAATAGAATTAAATTCACTATTATTTAACTTTCAAATCAGTAGTCGATGTTGATCGTACAATCAAATTTTCTAGCTTATGGATAAGCCAAGTTCCTATCCTGGTGTTGAGAAAGTCCTAGCTAGAATCAATTCTCGCAAGAGAGCTAAATTTTCTGGTTATCCACTTTTATTAGTTACTTGAAGTTTATCTGCCTTTAATCATAAAACACCCTGACCGAAGTTTATTGGATTATGCAACAGGATATCCGCGTCATGTGCATTAAGAGAGTGAAATCAATGATTACCAGTTTGTAGCAATATGAGTATTATTTATCCTTTCTACAAGTTGCCTTCAAAAGAGTCCATGATTCATTATCTTATTAAGTTTTAGTATATCTATTCTATTTATTCCATTTAAGAAAGGTAGTTCAAGTCTCCCTTACTAGTTATAACATAGCAAATTCATTTCACTATCATAAAAGTTGCTAGTAAAGATACATCATTCTTTACATGTTAATCTCAATCTTTTTTAGGTATCGAAGATCTGAAGCCCTGTTCCGTTTTTAAATCTTAGATCTTCCATATTCTTATCTACTTATTGTTAGTCTGTGGTTTCCATTCAAGTATTAAATCGCAAATTGCTAGCTTCTAACTTTAAGTTTCACGTTCTATATTTTCATTCTTATTGTCATACTAAAATTAGAATCAATTAATCAATACAAGTTTCATTTTTGTATGTACATGAAAAAGTCTTAAAGTAGGAAAAAACTTATGAATCATTTAGCTTTTTCCTTTTATAACGATTGTTGCTACTAACTTTTACTTTCTATCAACATCTGCCTAAAATTATTATTCTTCTTAGTCAAATGCAGCTTAATTATTAGATTTATCCCTAGAATCATATTTTAAAATAGGGAACCATCTACTTAAAATTTTCTTCCTTTTATGTCATTCATTATCAAAAGCTTTCTGTACCTTATCTCATCTAACTACGATTGAGTATTTAAGTATATCAGTGTTTGCTCTTGAATAGCCATGCTAATTACTTGATCACACTTGATTTTCTTTGTATGTTATAGATTTAAATCACTGTTAAGAAATGCTAGGGAGATTCAATCTCTCTGTGTCTTATTGTGTCACACTATTATGAATCTAAAGTGTTGGACTAAGCTTATCCAAGTCTATATTTAGATTCATTTAGTTTACTTTTTGAGTTGCTGCATAAAAAGGGTTTCATTCAGTCTATTTTGATATGAAAAGACTTTAACTTTTAAGAATGCTAAGATAGCAAGAAGGGTAATAAATGACTAGAAGTACATGAAGAAGTTAGATCAATTGAGTCTTACCCGAGCATGCTTTTTTGATGAAAGCCAATTTTTATCCAGAACTAGATATTAAAGGCAGATTCATTCGAAGAACCTGCTATTACTTACCAAACTTCACGATTAATACTACAAATATAGCAGAGACTTAGATAGCTTTCCTTGAATCACTGTGAAATAATAAGATAAAAACGATAACAGAAGAACTAACATAGAATCAGGAAGGGTTGCTTGATTACTTATTCCCTTTAGGAGACCGATTAAGTAATGACTCTAATGATTATCATAGCCTTGCAAATCTAATTAGCATTAGCTCTGATCTAGGTACATATTTTAGATATTTGCTTGTAGGAATCAAAGATAGAAAGAACAATTCTTGGTAACTACAATCAAAATTGATGCTTAAAGCTAAGCTACTTTACTACATACTATGTACTGAACTATTATAGCGATACAGTTCACTATAAGTATCTATGATTTATTTGTGTAAGAGAAACTGGGTAAAGAAGTAAAAATTTAGTCTTTTAAAACCTTCAAGAAAAAATTTTCATAAGGAATACATAAAGGATTTTTCTAAGTTCTGATAAAGAACAAATGGAGAAAATAAGCATTGATAAGAAAAGCGTTCATACAAAGGCATCTTTTACTTCTGAAGAAAAATCTCGTAAATGGGTAAGTTAGTATCATCTGAGAACTTTACTATACAATAATTAAGTTTGAAGCAGGTAATATAAGTAGTATTAAACTTATAGGAAAAGAAAAAGCATTAAAAGAATATTTAAATGTCTTAGGAAACTGAAATAGAAGTAGAATAGCCAATATAATACCCAGTTTAAGAAAGTGGATTATCAAGTTTATATAAGGAATGGATGGTTAATTTTAAAGAGAACTAGTTTACTAACTTGAAAACAGAGTTAAGTATTTGATTGAATACAAATAATAGACTAAGATTTAAACTAAGAAAAGGAGGATGAATAAATACTGCTATTCCAATTTGGCGAACATCTATATAAAATGATAAACACTTTCATTATTCATAACTTTGTACGAAAAAAACGATTAGAAAAAGTAGGAAAAGTTAAAAAGATAGTACTAGGGTATTAAGTGGAATTAAGAGAGAATTTTATCAATAAACTAGACAAACTTTTAAAATAAGGAATATGCATCTAAACTTTTATATTTACAACAGATGATAGAGATGGTAGGAAAACACTTGAAGTCCCATAAGAACTCCAAACATAATTCTATTCATTCTCGTTTTAAAAATTCAAGCTCTGCAAATCTACCCCTAAGGTTATCATCTCAGCTTGTTTTTGCTTTTCATTCCTAATTTAAATTTATTAGATTAGAACTTACAAATAATAACATAGAGTAAAAGATAAATTCCTATAGTACTTTTAAGGGGTATATTTAGGCTATGATCAATCAATGTATTATATTATAAACATTAAGGCAAGTAAGATACTCAAATATAGTAAGCTAGACGATGCTTTAATTATTAGGGAATAGTATAATTACAAAGCAAAGATACTAGTAAGAATACTCAAAGTATTAAAAACCATATAGTGTTTTAATAATGAAGCTATATGATTAAAATATGTAGGGTAAATGGGTTTCTGTATTAAGAATTTCTAGTTACGAAATGCGTAGAAACTAGCACTGTATTTTTATAATGTAGAAAATGGTTAAACATCTATACAAGTTATTAATAGTTTATGTACATTGTAAGTAAAGGATAGAGACTAAAATATTGAAATATGAGAGAATGTAGGAAAAAGGAATGTATATAGAGTATATTTTAAGATGGTGATAAAGTGTGAGGTAGTTAATTAAGCAATATTTTAGATTAACTCAATAGATCCTTTAAAGTGCTTTAAGCTTTAAAATTAAAGGTGGAAGTTAAATGTAGGAATTTATTATGTTTGATTAGTAAAATTCTTAGACTTGATAACGCTAATTGCTTTTATATTCTTATATAAAATGCCATCTTATAGTTGATCGTAATATCAGTTTAATGCTTCTGAGATAGAAAAGCAGTTTAAATATCATTATTATTATATTTCCAAGCTAGTGAGAAATATGATATTACTCTAGATCGATAATTTTAGCATTATTTATGGAGTAAGTCAAACTTATGCGGATTTAAATTTCGTCAGTATATTTCTAGCTTACTTGCTAAGAACCTCTGTGATAGTTCAATAAACAAGGAAAGTTGAAATTTAAATACCTTACAGAAGAAAAGCTTTTAATAATCGATTTTAATTGTCCAGTAACAAATCTGTGAAGCTCCTTACTAAATTTTCTTCCTTAGCTATTTTTTCCTTTTTATAGTTAAAAACTTCTAGGGGTAGCAAAAGTCCCATTTACTCTTATTTCTATCACCAGTTTTCTCTTAAATCATTCTCAAACTTCAATTTTCTCTCTAAGCTTTAAAGATGATTCCTAATGCCTTAACTAAATACCTTTATTATATAAGATATAACTGAATGAAAAGTGAAGCTACTCTGTTTAACTACTGAGTAATAGCTTTATAACCCTAAACTCAAACTTATTCCCTCTTAAGCAGAGTTGCTTAATTAAACTTTAAAGTTCTAAATAAGAGTCAAAGTGATAACTTTATAGGTATTTGAATGTATTACTGAGGCTATTTTAGGTATTTCACTTAACTCACTTTAAATAAGGGATTAAAAATTTCAAAAAAGGTATTAGTTTAATAAATATATCTATTATATCTAAAAGCTAGTACTTTGGTATCTTTATTGCTTTGAAAAGCAAGAAGAATGAAGAGAGATATTAATGGAAATAGCTGGAGATAGAGGAATGCAGTTTTTAAGCAATTAGGGATAGAAATAAGAAAGGAGTTAGTATTTATGCTAGTAAATGGAAAAATAATCGGATTGAGAGAGATCGAGAGAGATCGAGAGAGATCGAGAGAGATCGAGAGAGATCGAGAGAGATCGAGAGAGATCGAGAGAGATCGAGAGAGATCGAGAGAGATCGAGAGAGATCGAGAGAGATCGAGAGAGATCGAGAGAGATCGAGAGAGATCGAGAGAGATCGAGAGAGAGAATAAGAATTAGATATAAGAAGTAGATGAGAAAAAATTAGGAAGTAAAAGCACCAAAATATTATTGTTCGATAACAGAAAATAAGCCTCAAACTAAAGTTTTTTAAATGTAATCCTTCAGAAAAGAAATAAATCCTCAGGTTTGAATTTTATAGGAAAATAAAGCTTCAAATTTGGCAACATCACATGTAATTTGGCTTTAAAAGAGAAGATTGATTATTATGGAAAAGCTGCAAATTAAAGGATAAAGGATATTTAAAGTGAGTTAAGTGATGAATTGGAGAATGATAAGGAAGAGGCCTGTGTAACTAAAGGATTTATGAACGAAAGTTAATTTAGCAGATATAAAGAGATTGAGGAAACAAAGTTCTGCTTTAGCAATTTTTAGAATGAAGGAACTTTATCAAACAAACTCTTCACAGCTGTACAAAATGCAGAATTACCTCTCTTAAGAAATAAGAACAATCCTTAATAGCAATTTTAAGAAGATATGCTTGCCTTTGATAAAAGTGAGCAATCTAAAGAAAATTTAGGAAGTATCCAATCCTTCTCAAAATAAAGCTTCTAAAATTTTAAAATTCCACATACAAATCCATTCTAAAGCTCCTTTAAGCTAAACATTTTCGATGCTGGAGCAAGCATAACAAATGGATCATTTGATATCATATTTGGAAGAAACTCTTCTTAGTTTGAAATATTGAGTCTAGAAAAGTAGAGAGAAATTAACTAAATTGATCTAAACTACGAACTAGAAGTTTATAACCACTTATAGAAGAACTGGGATATGATTAATTATTAAAGTTCAGTATTATCATAATTTAAAACACAGAATAAAGAAAGTAAGAGCTAAAAATTGTATTTTAAAAGGAAAAAAAAACTTAAGGAATAATTGACTAAATGTCTTGATTTTTATGCAATTGTTGCCGTTTCTGAAAGCATTAAGAGTTAGATATAGATGTAGTCTCAGGCTATAGAGGAGCTTAGCGAGCAAGAATAAAAGTTTACTTAGATAAGTTAAAAAAGGTATATCTTTCCAAGAACAGCAGAACTTGATAAAAAGGAGATACAAAAAAAAGCCTAAGTATTCTAGTACAGATACGAGTTATAAAAGCTTCCTTAGTTAATCTAAATGGAAGCAATGCTTCTTATCATTAACTATAAACAAATCTTACTAGAAACAGTAATGTAGAATAAATTAAAGCGAAGTCTTAAGATAAGAAATAGAAGAACTCATAGTTTCTAACTAAAAATGAAAAGCAATTTTCATCATAAGAACTTTATAGGATTTTATTAAAAGGCTAAAGAACTCTTATATTAATTCATTTGATAATTACAAAGTACTATAAATCTTTTAGGATACTTAACTAAGTAAGTATCATTTCCTTTTAATCTAATAAATGTATATTTATGACTTATATGTTAAAGGACTTCTTAAGTCAAACTACTTTTTTTAATCTTAGTCTAACTTTTGAAATTTATTAAGAAAACTAAGGTAAAATAAATTGAGGTTCTTATAAACGGCAAAACCTTCGAATGCAAATAGTGCAAATATTATAATATTTAGACTTTAAATAATATGAAGATCCATAATGAGATCATTAAAAAGACATATTCATTTTTAATAAATTATTAATCATCTACATTTAAGTATCTTAATTAGTTCATTTTCCTATATCTTACTTACTATTTATTATGCGTTCATATTTTCAGGCTATTAATCAAGCAAAAATTATCAGTTTAACTAATCTAAATTTAATGGTATAACTAAGATACGAAAGGATTAACTTTTCATCATCTATATAATCTCTTTTTTATATGGTGCTATTAATATATAGGTTACTTATCATCTAATCCCTCTTAAATAGAGATTAGTTATATAATAATATACTAAGAGAGCTATTAGTCTAACTTTATAGGTTATAAAACTTCTACTTTTATAGGTTCAAATTAACTAGAAATGATAAATTGACTGAATAGTTTAATATAATTAGCTAGCTTATTTCTTTAAAAATAGCAGATTTAAGTGACTCTAATATAAAATTGGATAATAAGAATGACAAGCAAGAGTAAATTAAGTAGGTATTCTATACATTTCTTAAATGATTTCCTTTGTAAATGAGTTAAATAAATAAATTGGATTATAGAGCGCGAAGTACTCTTGATGATGCACAGTTCTTTAAATTAATTTTATTTATTGTCAATAAAAGTTTCTCATTGGAAATTTCCTCCAGTGTTTATTCCCTTTGAAATTCTGTCTTCTAGCAGAGCATGAACAGAGTGATGCCCCATGAGACCTAATCGTCTATCATCTTTCATCAGGAGCTACTCAATGCCTCCAATTCTTATCTGCTTGACTCCTGCCAAGATTATTGCTCAGTTTTTCGCTTATGGAGTACTTCCTGGTACTTGAGTTTAAGTTAGTCTCAGTTGGAGGATTGTTCCTTCCTATTTAAAATATATAGTAATTGCAGTTTGGTAGTTCTAAGAGTCGCAGCTTCCATATCTTGAAAACTCTTCCTTTTATTATGTCTCTTCCTTCTTTATAGTTCCCACTTCATTTTCAGTGATTTCAGTTTGTTTATCCTATGAAGATTCTTATGAAGTAACACCAAGTTCTAGAGCAGTATATCTTTAAACTGATGGAATAAACAGAAAACCAACAGAGTTTTTTTATATTAACTCATTAAATAAAAATGTTATCCTGTAGCTCAATCTATCGTTTAGTAAAAATCTGAAAGATGTTTTAGAGATAGTAGAAGGGAAAAAAAAGGTTAAGAACTATGAATAGATACAGCGAAATTATATTACCAAGTGGATAATGATATAGAACATGCTTTCATTCCAATCCATCTTATTAATATAATATAGAAGCAGTAAAAACTACCTAGGAGTAGGCTGGAAATAAAAAAGAAGAATCAGAGGACTTATCAACGTCCTTTGGTTTAATATCTTTCTTATCATGCTAAAATTATTATAAAATGAGCCTTATTTATAGTATACAAGAATAGGGATTATCCTGATTATATATTTAAGACTATTTAATTTTGGAAATTTTCAGTCCTGGAAATTAGATTCCAGTAGATTTAAGGATTTTTTAAATTATAAGAGCGAGTGTTAATGAGTCAAACAATTACAAGATTTGGATAAAGTTCAGGTATCAAAGTAATTGCTTAAAGCACTAGAGCTTATTCCATCTAATTCTAGAGGAAAGGAGATAATAGAACTTCTCAAAAAGTATGTATTTAAGATTGACAGATCCAGTTAGTGCTTTTGGAGGATTTCACTATAAAACTAGCTATTTACTTCCTAGAGACAGTAAACAGTTATGTCTCATACTTCTTCATATTTTGACGTAAATAAGCTCAAACACTATTTTTACACTTCTCCTCCTAGTATGGATTTTTAAATAAGTTACTCCTACAAAAATAAAGTCATAGAAAAGCTATCCTTCAAGACCTCAAAGATAGAAAGCCTATCACGAAACGTTTAATTCAGGGATACACAAATTCAGTAGATACTTATAGTAGCCTCTTAGGAAAGACATACGATATAGTAAAGTACTTACTATAGTGAGTCATATTAAGGAACATATAAATCAAGTTCACCAGCAATCTAATATAAAGAAACCATCCAGTCTAAACTAATCATCTTATAGACAAGGAAAGAGATAGAAACTTAACCTTAAGAAATGACTAAGAATTTAGGATTTACTTTACTGAAAATTACAATAAATCTACAATCTTCAAGCCTCTAATTTAAAATGACTAAAAAAGGTAATAAATAAAGACCAAAATTAAGCAAATTAAAGCTATTTGACGAATATATAGGAATGAAGGTATAAGTTATTAACTAAGTTAAAGAGAGTTAAATAGAAATTTTTAGCTTATAAGTATAAAAATGTCGCAGCAGTATGATGGTCCTTAATATGTAAATTATAAATCTAATCCTTAAGAAACTATATAGCAGTATAATCAATAAATATAGCTTAATTATAACAATCACTAAGCTTATTATAATGAAGGATGCGCTCTTGCAGAGTTATAAGAAGAATATAAGGAAATTCAATGCTTCAATGCTGCATTATAAACAAATCCTAGCTAAGATAATACGCTTAATGATAAAGGGATAAGTTTAAAAAATGTAGGAAAGTATAAAGAACCAATAGAGAGCTTTTAAAAAGCACTGCCAGTGAATCCTAATAATACAAACGCACAACCCAATGTATAATACTGCTAGAGCTAAGACTAAGATTAGATATCAGCTGTATAAGTATCTTAGAAAGGGTGTGAAGCATGTAAAGAATTATACGATCAAAGTTAGCATCTGCCAAGATATGTTGAGTGTGGATGTGTGTGTTGTGACAGATGCTTAAGGGTATCTTATAAAAATGCGAATCATTATAATTGTGAGATACACAACTATAAAACATATACTAACGTAGATTAACTTAAAGTAGCTTATGAGTGATTAAGGAGGGATTCCAATACCATGAATCAGTAAGATTAGAAATGCAAAGAGCACTTCAAAGAGTTAAATTATTACTGCTAGTCTGATAAATCCGAAATCTGCGAAATTTGTATTAATACAGTTCATAAAAATCATCGAATCTAATCATTCTAATAAAGGCTAGAAGATCAGAAGTAGGCTTTAGATTAAATGATATAAGCATTGAAGTAAAAAATAAGTTAAAAGCTGCTAGAACTATAGAGTATCTCAGATAGCTTACCCAAGGAATAGGCTAAAGTAAGCATGTAGATCATAAATTACACCGAGAGAGTATAAAAGCAAGTAAAATAGATTAGCAGATAGATATTAGCAAGTAGATTAGGCTAAATAAAACATGCTTTTAGATAGTTGAATGATACGAGAAATACTTGATAGAGGAGACTTAATTAATTAAGTAGCTTCTAGATAGGATGTAGTGAAGACGTATGCAACTAATAAGTAATTGAGTTACAACAGTTAAGCGAGCAGATTAAAACTAGAGACCAGATTCCTATAATAAATCTTGAAGGTTCAGAGGAAGAGCTTAAGCTTTTAGTATAAAGAGAATTATAAAGTGAGGAGAAGATAGGAGAGGTGTAGTTATTAAAAGGACAAAGCAATTAGTTAATCTAAGAAGAAGCGAAATATAATTAATACGCAGTATTTCCAAAGAGCTAATAAGGAATAATGTAGATATAATAACAAGAGAAAGAAGTATCAAAGTAATAGATGGAAATCAAAAGCCAAGATAGATCAAAAGAGATCACTAACTACTAAGTTTTAATATTTAAATAGGCTGAAGCTTTAGAATTATTATAGAGTGAGAATGGAGAGTTAAGGAATAAGAACTAAAAGGATTAAGAGCAGTTTTAGAGTTTCATAGCTAAAATATAGGAATTTTTAAAGATAGTAGCTATCTAAGAAAGAGAGATGAAGATTCAAACTTTATAAAAGGAAAAGGCAAGTTTATAGTAGTAGATGCAAGAGATGGCAAGGAAAGAGTCAATGCAGATGGTTAACTAAGTTAATTAAGTCTTATAGAATCAATATTAATGAGAAAAAATAGAGTAGATAGTACAATATTCTAGAATAAAATGAAATTCAAACGTTAAATAAACGGTAAATATAGAATCGATTGCTTAAAAATAAATGCATGAAATAGCACTAACAGCTCTAACTCCAATATACTAAAATTCTACTTATTCCTATTCTATTTCGAGTTAGTTAATGCTATTGGCAGGAGGTAGTGAGTAAGAATGAATGAGTAGAATATAGAGAATAGATAATGAAGGAACAACTAGTTTCTACTTGAATCATCCCAAGAAGAATACGATCATGGCATATGACTAAGTATCTGCTAATATCTATATAGTAGGAGGATTAGATCCTTAACATAATCCTTTATTATATCGGGTATGTTCAAGCAAATGTGAGAGATATAATATATAAACAAATAAGTAGTAAATAATAAGAGAGCTTAGCTAGTAATTAACTGATTAAGGTATGTGTACGCTATGGAATACGGTGATAACAATGGGAGGAATAAAATTAAAAGGTAGATCTGAAAAAGATTGAGAATTAACCGACACGGTATGAGAATATTATGCTTGAAGAAATGAGTGAATAAGAAGTGACAGATTATTGCCTTAAGCTGCTTATTCATTGGGTATAATATGAGAGTATAATAGAGAAGCGATGTTACTATTCAGCAATAGAGATAGTTTGAAGAAAACATATCTATATGATAGTAAGCAAATAATTGAGGATGGGAAGTAGTTTCCAAAAAATAAAAATTGCTTTTGGTATAATCCTTGCATGTAAAATTAGAGCATATGAATGTGGGGAGCAGATTAAGATAACAAATTATATGAATATGATATGAGAAATAAGAGTAGAAAATGGAAATCTTAAAAATTATAATTAAAGAGATATAGTAAATGAGAGTTAAGAAATGATAATAAGAAGTTAATTTTTAAGTTTATATTAGCGTATCATTTTCCAAAATATTTTAGCCTGTACATAATAACAAATAATCTAGCTAAAAGCTACTATTTTTATATAAAATAGAGTTTAAAAAATTAAATGATTTTCAAATTCAGTACTCTGTTTAACTCTTTTTGATAAGATCCATTTATACTGAATGGACAATGTTATACCATTGTGATTTTTATAAATTTTCTCTATTAAGGTATTTTCATATGTTTTCAGTATAGTTTAAACTAAAGAAAGTGGTCTTCAATTTTTTCAACTATTTTTGCTAATTCTTGTTAATAAGGAAGATGACAAAATATTCAATTTTTCTGGGGCTATTTAAAGCCTCAACATATTATTGAGAAAACAGAGGATCATTTAATATATCTCTTATCCAGTTAAGTTTATCCTTTATTCCATCTGGTTTGCTGTCTTAACCATTTGGAGAACGATGAATATTATTTGAAATTTCTTGCGAATTGAAAGTTAAAAATTTTGCAAGGAAAGGTAGATAATTGATGGACTAAGGATCTTTATAAATGAGAACAATTTGATGCTTACTAAATTAAATTTACTTTTAGGTTACACTTCTATGCTTGCTTAATACTAAGATAGAGTGATTTTTGCTATTGAGTTAATACAAGACTCTGCTCATATTTTGGATTGAAGATACTTGATTAATGATTAAAAAAGTTAAATTAAAGAAGAATAAGCATTGTTAAGCATTTTGAAATGAAACTCGTCATAACTTTCTATCGCTATTTATCTTAGAATCTTCAGCTGGGATTTTATCAGCTCGCTTTCAATTATTCGACAAACGTTGTTATTTCTAATTAAGTTTTTGAAACCTGTTTTGTATGTTTTCTGGAAGAATAAATGCTACTAAGGTGTTAATGCTTTGTTTCTTCTAAATTTCAGTCTTATTATAGTGAATGATTTCTGTATGATAATCTAGTTCTTACTCTCAGGACTTGTAGTCTAAACCGTTGGCAAATATTATGGATCTACTTTTACTTCTGTTTATTCACTTGCTGGATTCTATTGAATTGAGCAGCTTTCGCTTTTACTTTTCTTACTGTTTTTGTACTCTCTTAGTTATAAAATGAAGTCAATATCTTCATTGGCAGTGATCTTGTTCTAAATCTGTTTCTATTTGTTACTCCTTTTGCTGAGATTCAGTTTTAGTCCATTCTCGGTTTCTAACTTTTAAACTAGTAACTTGAATTGCTCAACTTACGCCTGATCTAGTTATACCTGCTACTTACTCTTCTTGGAGAAAATTATCTAGCAAAGTAAGTCTAAATCACATAACTGGAAGTGTTATTCCTTGCTAAGTACCAATTCAATAGCCTTCTAAATCTCATTATTAACTACCAGACTCTTCAGTTTTTTTCCATAAAGAACGAATTTACCTATACTAATCCTAGATCCATTGCTAAACTTAACTATCAGCCTTCGATTCACTTTATACATCTAATTGCTTTTGATTTACTTGAAGTAACTTATCTAATGATTGCTTATGAGGATTAAATGCTCTTTACTTATCGATAGGAAGTTACCTGGCTACTAGAAATGAAGCATTCCCATCTTTATATTACTTTGCTGTATCTTGAACTTTAGAGTTTGCAATACTTGGTTACCATTAGCGAGCCAGATTTAAGAAGCAGGTCTTGCTATATAGATTGATCCAATGTTGTCTTAGCAAAACCCGTAATATCCGTTTCTATCCTTTTATCCTATTTAGGTGCTTTAAGCGTTTGAGTTTATGATATAAACCCTCTACAAGGTTGAGATAAGTAAGCTATCTGAGTCTTAGATTGACTAATCGATCTAAATTACCTCAGATTCTAGTTTTAAGAAGCATTTATCGTTTTTCCATAAACTACCTTACTTATCACCTGTAAGAAGTGTAGTGCAGCTCAAGCAGTGAATATAGGATAAGCTGACAGGGGAATTGATCTTAAAGCAAATGGTTTAAGTTAGCTAGCTTCCATCCAACTTAACTAAAGCCTAGCTTTTATCACTATCTTCAATCGCTAGGTAGATGAACTACTATTAAGCACTGAAGCATGTAATTTTACTAAAATGGTTTGACTCTCAAACTTTGATCAGAACTAAATCAATTTAAGACTTAGAATCCTTTTCAAGTTTGTACTGATATATTGAATTAGATAGCGTTTTCAGTCAGAGGAAGTTATGAATATCGAATCATTCTACTGAGAGATTTAGATTGCATTTATGCTTTCAGTGAAGCACTAGCTGCTTATGCATTTAATTTAACCTTTATATCAATTACGTTAAATTAACAAAGATAGCCTTTAATAGTTTTACCGCTATATACTCAGATTTAATTTGCTGCTAAGTACTAAGAGTCTTTAATCTTTCTTAGGAGCAAATCTTCCCCTTTTTCCTACTCTCCTTAACTTTATTTTATACCCATAATTCTCTTATTGTTTACCTAGTTCCACTTATAAGAGTTTGTAGTATAAATGAAGTACCCAGTAACCTCCTTGTGCCTTTCTTATGACTATGTCTTATATCTACTTGGTAAGTACTTATATCTTATAAGATTGTCTCATGTCAATAAATGCTTTCAAAACATAGTCCACTTATCTAATACCTTCTACTCCTGTACTGAGATGGACTTTCCCATTCCAAGACTTATATTAGTCTTACTACTCTTGAGGGTTTTTCAGATTGATAATTTAACCTTCATTCTCTAGAATTGTCTGCTATCTATCATAATAATGAACCAAGGAATCATGACAGAGGTATGTTAAAAAGGATATCGAAATAGATAAATATCTATGCTTATGGGCATGATGTGTCCTTAGCTATGAAGGTAGTTGGACATTGAGGTATTTGGAAAGCGCTTTAGCAGAATGCTGAGATATAATAATGTAAGCATAGAGTATAAACTTGAGGATTAGGAAGTAACTTAAAGGAGTTGATTTATAGGGATTAAGATAAAAAACTCAATAGAGGGATTATGTAGCAAACCTATTATAAGGATATAGACTAATCAAAGCTTTTAATTCATAAACTAGATGAATTAGAAAAGAAACTGAAAGCTGGGTAAAGTGATAGTTTAATGATATAGCTAGATTAAACATATGAAAAACCAGTTCTCAACTCCAAGTAAATTTTAGAAAGGAATAATTCCTAACAAACTGATCCAGATAGCAGAAGCAAGATTAGCAGTAGAAAGAGTAGCTACTTGGTAGACTAGACTGTAAGTAGCTGAAAGTTAAAGTTGAGTAGCTATACAATAGACTGCTTTAATTTAAATGCTAAAGAAACTACATAATATATAGGTGCAAATGATGTGTTAAAGGGTTTTAATTGCAATATAAATTTAATATATAACACCAATACGATGGCACTTAATAGATATATCCGATTATAGGACTTAAACAAAATCTTAGCTGTTTCTGCTATAATTTTCAATTCAAGTTTGGATAAGCTTTTGCTTGTGAAAGAAAACAAACATCCTCATATAGGAGCTTGGGGGCCTCCTGGAGGGAAAGTTGAAGTTAGAGATTCTGATTATAAGCAAGCTACTTATAGAGAGGTTCTGGAAGAAACAGGATATCATATTAAAGTAGGTTCACCTATTGAAATAGTAACTCTCCCTCAATTCCTTATTATAAGCTCTTTAGGTTAAATTTACGGAGATAAAATCACACCAGTGACAGGCGAAATCGTGCAATGGTGGAATTTGGCAGAATTCTTATAAACAGTGGAAAAGTAGCCAGATTTATTTGTCTCCGATTTGAAATCAATAGTTGATAGAGCCCTACTACTAAAAAAGATAGATAGTTGATTTACTAACAGATTAATACAAATAAAGCTAATATTAATTTACATTTAGCCATTTTCAATGTCAATCTACCATTATGAAGGCAATTAATTAACGTTCTAAAATATTTAATCTAATTTCAGCTTTTTCTCACCCTTCAAAATTTGCTATCATTTTTCATATTTGTTTCAGATAAAAAATCCTGATCCTTATGGATAAAATTTACTTACCTACTACACTTTTTATATACCATTTGAAGTAATTTATTTGTCTTTATCTTTTGCTATTTACTGAATGACAGGAGAACTAAATCAAAGCAAAAGTGTATCCTTTAATGTCAAGTAAGTGAGCAAGGTGAACCAAATACTTACCTATCCTTACTCTATCTAAACTCGCTTCTTTTGAATAACCCTATAACTAACTTAAATCTTCTAGCTTCGATTAATTTATAGCTAATATCAAAGCAAGCACTCAAGTTATTTCTTAAGCCCTTAAAAGTAATTAAGCTACATATTTAGATTGAAATCCTGATAGTTGGTTACTTGAAATCTTACAGTCATATATAAAGCCCTAGAAATAGCTCTAACATACTGATATTTAAAATAGCTTGAGATCTAAATTTTGAGTATTAAAGACTTGAAAAGAGGTATTTGAATATTAAATTTGAACTTAAGAATGGTCAGACTTCAATAGAAGCTTAGAAGGAGATTGGAGAGTAAACTCAAGTAAAAGGATATGAAGATACTACTAAGAAAGTAAAATTGTATTTACCTAGGTTTATTAATTGAATATCAAAGTGGCTTCTTATGGGAATAGAGTATGAAACGATATATTCTAAAAGAAAATAAAGTAACTTCAGAAGTTATCTTAAGTTGGTCATACTGCTAATGTCATGTTCCTCTTTAGTTGCTTCTTCACATTTGGGTTTTCTTTCACTTCGCTCTAAACTCTAAAAGATCTTTCTTCTGTTCTTATGATATTCATCTTTTACCATTTCTCATTAAGATAATTGATAAAGTCAGGCTATTTTTCTTTCACCTCCTCTTATAGAATCTAATAGTCTTATTTCTGAATCACTATCTGCTGTTCAGTATGTTGCTGAGTGTCAACGAATTCTATCCAAGCTGCTGCAGGACCTGGTCGTACTTTTATTCCTTTCTTAATTAATATTGTAGCATTCACATCACGACAAAACTAAGCTAAATCTGCCTTTGCTTGACTGTCCAGGGACTTTACAAAGTATTTACGCTTTTTGTAGATTATCATTAATGAGATCAAACTCAAGCCTAGGAAGATGGCGAATATGATAACTGCTGTTAGATTAAAAGCCCCAACTAGGACTATTAGAAATATCGTTAGAAATATGATAGATAGAAGGGCATTAAGTTTGAACCTTCGTTTAAACTTTTATCTCACATTGTTTCAATGAGGTCGACAAACTCCTGATGCTTGATGAAGAATCTTGATTACCTCTTCACGACCAAGTCTCTAATTGAAGATACCATTCTTTCACAAACTTTCATCTTCAGGAGGTAAAAACTAATCAGGAAGTTTTATCCTTCCATAAGCGAATTCTTAAGCAGGTCCTCCATTAGCCTTGCATATTATTCTTTTTTAGCTCGATTTTGGAATATCCAGTTTCAATTGCTTTTTGAATATAATTTAGCCTTACTGTATTAAATATTACCTCATCAAAGCCTGAAGGTACTTCATACTCTTGTCAATTAGCTTTATCCCCATAATCAATTTACTGCTAATAATTTTCCATTTTATGATTATAGTAAAACAAGATTTATCCTTATAAGTTAATTACTCTATAAGAGCTAAGTAGAGAAGCTTCAAGTATAGATCATTATTACGTTGGGATTTCTTTTAAGAGAATTTTAGATTTTAACTGCTGAGATTGCAACTTCGTTGCTAAGTACTTTGATTAACACAATTTTTTCTTAGCTACTGATAGCATAGAAAGTCCTAGAGGCCTTTCTATCTTTACCTTGTAGCCTATTATTGCAAAGAGTTTATTCCTTAACCTATTTACGAATTACCTTACTTTACTCTAATCCCTATGTTTGTGATTTTACTTGCTTAGTGGACTCTCTCCAATACTTCTTCTCTTTTCATTTAATAATTAGATAACTTAAGTGATAGATTGTACCTTAATCCTTTTCGCCTTAAAACTAGACTGAAAAAATTAAGTTTTCAGCTTGATTTTACTCAATCTGCTTACTCTCCTTTTAATGTTCCTCATTAACTCTTCTTACAAAGCGAACCTTTCTGACTATTCTAAACAACCCACAAAACCTTAGCATAGTGATTATACCCTTTAACCTTATTTTCCTACCCCACTTATATCCCAATCAACAGAAGTATCTCAATCATCATCCAACCCCTAGTAAAGCAAACTTTTCCCTCTTCCTCTTTAGATCTTCTCCTTTCCTTTTCCTTATACAACTCCCTTCTTTCAACTTAAATAAAGGTTAGTTTTTTTAAGTTACTTCTACAGTGATATTGAAGGTAAATGAGTATAAATACAAATCGGATAAAAAAATATAATAAAAATAATTGAATGAGTAATCCGAACCTTGAAGAGCTAAAGGACAATAGTATATCTTACATAGAGGGTAGCATATCATAGGACTAGCAAATCATGTCTCTAGAATCTTAAATTAGCTATTAGAGCAGAGTAATCGAAAGCTCCTTAGGCAATAACTATCAGAGCTTTTCGAATCAGATGAACGAGTGTGATGAGTTCATTAAAAAGATACAAACTTAGAAAGAGGAAATAGCATAGAAAATAAATGAGTTCTTTGATATTAAGATCTAGGGTATAAGCAATGAAAGGTAGAAATATTTAAATAGGATGTAGGAAGAAAATAAAAGCAACTTTAATAGCATTAATTACAATATAGAGTATAAGTCTAACTCGTCTTAGTAGAACTAGAGCTTAAATAGCACGAACTTTTTCTAAGATCAAATCCGATTTCAGATCAAGCAGAATTATGAAGCTTCCTAAAATCAGATTTAAGCGCTTTAAAGAGCTGTAAACTAAATATGCGATTCAGGAAGGTAGCCTGGCATGAACTATATAAGCTAGAATACCAACTCTCTTAATTACTAACTAGAACTCATAGTAGCAAGATTGCCTTTTCATATCTAGAACCATTAAGTTGGAGAAGAAATAATAGTAACTAAAATGGGAATTCCTGGTTTGCCAAACTTCGAAAAAGGGTATATTATAGGAGGAAGAAAAACTAAAGAATTTATGGATGTTGATATATAGTTTGAAGAGTAAATGTTCGAAAATATGCATTTCTAAATTCATTACTTAAATGGCTTTTGACTTCTAAATTTTGCAGAAAAGTATCCGATTTGTATAAAGATAACAAAGGAAAGACCAATAGAATTGGAAGAGTCTATGACTATAGTCTTAAGTGACTACATATATGAGATTGATATCCTTGCAGTAAATCATGGAAATAAATAATCTAGGCATCCTAATAGGATAGATAATGCTATATGTGCACCTTTTTGAAATAACTTTTAAGAAATGGAGTAAATTTGGGAAAATAGAAGTTCAGACATATTTTATCCTAACATTAAGCAAAGCTTATCTAACATCAGTCTCAAAGTTTCCATTCGAAATTGCTAAGATTATCCAGAAGGACAGGAGTTTGTACTCAATGTTGATAACAATCAGCTAAACTAAACCTTCTATTTAGGAAGATCAAACTAGAGTTGTATTCCATTAAAGGACTAAGAAATTTCAAACTTCCACGCTAGGATAACTTATAGTAATCAATATGGCTGACTTATATTCGATGGAAATGAAAAGGAAAGCATTAATAATACATACGTATCACTTTAAAGCCAATAGCAGAGATAAAATAACTTAAAGGGAAATCCTTTTAAGATTAAGTAAGGGGATATTTTCAACGTTGCTGGTGTAAACTTCACTTGTAATGTGCTCAATGAATGACAATAGAAGCGACTAGGACTTTAATAACTTAAGATAAGCTTTATTCTACTCTTACTGTCAGAAATCAAATTCTACTTTATTACTTTTCGCATTATTATATCAATTTATACTTCAAACTATAAATTAAATGCACAAGGTTAAATCCCAGCTTTATAGCTAGGGAAGAACTTTAAGTTGATATTGAAGGAGCAAGAAGTATGGGAAGAAGGGATGGGAGGAAGAATAAACATGGTGAGAGAAGCTAATAAAATGATGTATAGCGTGTCATGCATATAAGTACTCCCTTCGTAGTAGTTATATATAAGAGCTATATTTAAAGGTGTAAATACCATGAAAATATTGAAGGAGAAATGATTTTAGAACCAAATAAACAGTAAAATGAGGTTTAGTTAAGTAAGGTCTAGTTATACGAAAAAAGACTAGATACTCTATTATGTTATCTAACTATACCTTCAACAATAGGAGGATCTTTCACCTACTATTGACTCATTTTAAGAGTTTCTTTAATGTAATAAATAAATATCTGATTAAATGGCAGTTTGAAGCTGCAAGTTTATATCATGTGAGTATACTTATATAAGGTAGAAGTAGCTACATGATAGACTAATTACTGTTGAGTAAGTAAATTATAGAGATCTTAGATTGGTGTTGACTTGGTGGTAATAAATGTTATATAAAGAAAGTTTAATATCTAATCACATCTTACCCTTCGCAACAAGTTCTAAAACTTCACTTTTGGAAGGAAGACTTGGCATTGCACCAGCTCTTGAAACGCAAATTCCTCCAGCAGCAGATGCAAATTACATTGCTTTCTTGATTTTTTCAAAGTTATTACTAATTTCAGCAGCATTGCATAAAGCAATTTAAAGGTTTAGAATCTCACCAATAAAACATCCAGTATAGCAGTCACCAGCACCTGTTCCATCAACAACGTGCTCGATTTTGAAAATAGGTTAATGGAACTTGAAGACATTACTTCCTGTTCCAGTAAGCAGTTTGTTATTCTAATTTTCATGTCCAAGGAAGTAAGAGCCATTTTCTCCAAGCTTTAACAAAATGTTATATACTCCCTTACTTACAAAATGTTCAGCAAAGAGCTTATCAATAGTTTCTAGGTCTTTGAAATTAACATTCTGAACTTATAAAATCCTTTCGAATTCTGTTTCATTAGGACTAATGACATCAAGGTTTTCAACCAACTCTTATTGCATTGGTTCTGAAACACCGCCTAAGTCTATAAGTGTGAAAGCATCTTTTCTACTTTTAACAATTTTGCTCGCTTGTATATTAATCTCTTCTGGGATTTCTCTTTAGAGCAAAAGTACTGAACATGTTGAAATGCAGTTTATCATTTCTTAGCTTAATCCTGAAGGCCAGTAAAAGTTAGTTCCACTTACTATTACGATGGATGATTGACCTCCATCTAAAATAAAGCAAAATCCTTTACCAGAAGATATTCCTTCAATGACTTCACAGTAAGTGAGATCACATCCAAATTTCCTTAGATCCTCCATCAACATATCACCTTCAGCTTCTCTACCAAATTTTCCAATGAAGTAAACCTTTGCATCAGTCTACTCAGCTAGTATTTTAGAAGCTGCTGCAGCAGTGTTTGCTCCCTTTCCTCCAGATCTAACAGGTTCAGGAATAGTGGCCTAAATAGTTTCTCCAGGTTTTGGAAGTCTTGGAGTTTTAATGAAGTAATCTGCATTCGCTGATCCCACAACTACAACTTTCATTTTATTACAATTAAATAAAAAATGAAAATTAAAGCCTTTATCACACTATCCTTTCTACTTCTCTATAGTATCATCAACATCTTACATCTCTTGCATATTTACCTCTCTTATTGACTACTCTACTCGCTAATCACCATCCTAATCAGCTTCTACTATTTCTATCTTATAACTCTTCATACCATCTATATCACTTAAAGGTTAGCCTTTTGATTTCTTTAATGGATAGTCTACTTGTTGTCAATTTTTGGATTGTATTAAAAATAGACTACCAAGCCATAATACTTGCCTGTCAAAGTATTTTTAAGTTACTAAGCAAATCCTTATATTTCACTTTGATGAATCCATTGCATATACCCATTAAGACTAGATTGGTTTAGTATACACTAAAGAATATAAGCAGTAACAGACTTAGAAAGGCAAATCTGATAGCTGTTAAAGTTTAATGACAGATACAAACTAAAAATGCTTTGACAGAGATCACTAGAAAGATAAGCATAACCAGAATCTATAAATCTCGCTTCAAGCAAAACTTAATCCGATATACTTACCAGTATCTATGTCAACTCAATACTCTTAGTATTTACTATTTACTAGTTTGCATCTTATAAACCACGCCTCCGACGCTTATGTTATAACCTGAAGAGAAATATAGAAGGATATCAAAAATAAGCACGATTTAAATATAATTGACATAGAATTCTATTAATTAGCTTTTCATTGGATAGTAATTCTATACTACATAAGCTTTAATATGGTAATGACTAAGAGTAATGGAATTAAATATTTAATCATGCAGCTGAGTATTACCTCGGAACTTATTGGTGATGGTTAGCTCCTTTAAGAGCTTATTAGCTTTGATTGGATATTCAAACTAGCTTATTAGTGAAGCTTAGATTTAGAAGATAGATTCTCTAGATTATACAGGAAGTAGCAACTGAGAATTAAGATATCTTTACTACCTAAAGAGAATAACAAGCTAATCACTTGATTTAGCTACTAAAATAAAGAAATCCAAACAGTGTTTATGTTTACCCTTAATGATCAAAAGAAATTCAGATATGGTACTCCAACAAAATATCGATATATAATAAATTCTTTCCATCACCTCAATAACATCAGCATAAAGCCAGAACGACAAAACTAAAAGGCTACATTCTCATTATTACTAAATATCTATATACCTCAGTAATGATTTGATTAGTCATCTTACTTTACTTATACTAGTTCCACCAAACTCACTTAAATAGTAAATCCATCTATATACCTACTACTCTCTTTCCTTTATCTTTCTTTATATAAGCAATCATTTAATGTTATATGCTTAAATTCTAGTACAAAAGGAGAGGATAAAACTTACTTATCCTTACCTTAATAATATCGTTATCATACAAGTCAGTTAAGAACAAAACCTATCGATCATGTATAGTCATGTCATCATATCCTTATGACTAGCAACACATGAACCAACCTTTATCCATTAAATAAAAGTCTTCTTATATATAGTAGCAAGTTAAGTCAACACCTACAGATGCAATACTATAATAAAGCTGTTCATTCAATATTCAAACTGATAGAAAATGTCTATACATTACTAATCTTACCGCTTGATGCATAAATTAAATAAGTTCAGTATAGAACATTTTGGTTCATTCCTTAGATATAAAATCTGCACCTACGTTTAAAGTCAAGTCATATAGATAGGCTATAATAGAACTACCTTTATCTTATATTTTTATCCCTGAAACAAGAATCAAAAAGTGATTTTATAGGGAAAAGCAAGAATAAGCTCTAGCATTGTGTCATGTTTCATAGCATTAGCAGGTATCGTAGAAAAAGAAGGGCATTATATTGAAATGCTATAAACTGTTAAAGCAGGTAGACTATAAGCATAATCTTGAATATTTAGAAGAAAGAAAATAGCTAGACTAGATATATGGTCACCCTTTCTGTTAAATTATAAGATAATTATTAATCTTTAAACAAAATGTCTTCTACTTCAAGATTTGCTGGATGATAAATCGGCTATAATTGAACTTGTTGATGGAGTGTTACTTTAGTTAACTCTAAAATTCGTAGAGCTAGCTGGAATTCCAAAATTGCAAGTAAACTTATCTCACTTGCTTTCTTCAACTTTCTCGTCTACTAATGATTGTGATTTAGCGAACATTTACTATAACTCTTTTTAACTCAAACTTGTCTCAGTTTCTGATTCTCTCTGATCTTGGTCAGTATTTTGATCTTAAGTTAATCTTTTTTCAATGTCTGATCTAATTTCATTTCTAAAAAGGACTTCATAATTTTGTAATCTTGAGTCTTTAGGAATTTTGATGCTTAAGTTTTCTATTATCTACGTCTTGCTACTCTACTGAATCTACTTTTTATCTTTTTCCTCTATCTACTCGCAAATAATTTGAGGTACATTCTCTAATTTTTTCCCCTATTCCTATAAAGCTTAGCTTTCACCTAAGTTTGCTTAAGTAGAGAAATCATTCTCTAACTTGAACTCAGAAATAAAATCTGTCACCCACTCTTTAAAGTTAATCTTATGCTTATTGTAAAGTCCTTTAAACCTATTCCTCACTTAATTTTCATTTCTCCCTGGAAGCTACTTCGAAATAATCGCTCATTTCTTACCGAATTTAAGTCAGGCTTCCAAAAGCATGACATCCTCATTTTAGCTTCACTTTTATTCTGAATGATAACTTACTCTTAAGATTTGGATCTAATCGGTTATTATACCTTTCTCTTATCTATTTCCCACTTCTTAAGTGTTAACTTTTATGAAACTTCTCATTGAGATGCTTGGCTATAATGCATCAGTTTATGTTATTAGCTCTTAGTCTTGCTATATACAGATCTTCTTCCTGACTGTATATCTACTTATCACTTTTTTTGCTACTTGGCTAAATCTGATTTTTTCCTACTCGAGATTAACTAGGACAAACCTTAGAAGTTTGTCCTAATTATGCTGCATTCATAGAAGATGTCTACATAAACTACTTGTTCTACACATTATTCTGAATACTATCTTTAATCGAGGAAGGTAGCAGAGAGTTATTAATTTAGGACAACAAAACAGGAACCTCATTTACCTAACTACTTCCTTCTTCTTCCCTCTTATTCATCTCACTGCCTTAAATCTGTTACACAAAACTACTAAAATTCGGTACATTTTACACCTGTCCCATCTATATCCAGTTTTAACTCTGATTCAACAAGGTTCGATTTTCCATATTATTCTAGGATCTGCAATATTCTTCTAGTTAGTATATGGAGACATCTATTTATTGCTTCATTTTATAATTAAAATACCTAGATTTAATTATCAGTCTAATTAACCTTTCTATTTCAATTATCTTTCATTCTTTGACTGTTATAAAATTCTACTCTTTTAGAACTATCTTGAACATTCATTTCTGGGTATACTATCTTAGGCTTATTTAATAATTTGCCTATTACTGCTACTATGAGTTTGATTACTGATATGCTTTGCTTTTTTGAACGGAAAGGGAAAGAACTTTCTACCCTTTTATGTTATAACAGTGAGTTGCTAATATGAGTCTTTCTTTTTAGATCCTTTTGAGCCTTCTAACTGCTTTTTTATATAGTTACTAGTGTATTAAGGTAACTAATGGTATGTTGAGAGACTGGCTAATTTTATAATTTTACATGATATACTCCAGAAGGAGAATGAGTTAGATTTAGATCTCAGTAATTTAAAGGAAGATGAAGTATCATCTCACATCTTAAATACAGAAGAATAGAAACTCCTTCAAAAAGGGGACAGATCTATACCAAAAGACTTAGAAGTCTTTTATAAAAGGATAATGCAAACAAATAAGGCTATTTAGACAAGCTTTGCTATTTAGCTTCGCAGCTTTATATGTATGAGCACTGCATTTATACTCAAACCCTTTTTGAGTAAATACTATTTCTATCAATGAAGTTAAGCTAATGGCATTTTGGTTCTATTAAGTGTTATCATCTAACTTATAGCCACTAAAGGCTTACATTTCTAGTGCTTCTAGTTTACTCGTTCTTGATTTGAACTGAGATCAAGTGAAATGCTCATGGGATGAAAATCGCAAACTGAGTTTAAATGAAGCAACAGAGATTAATTATATCTACCATTTTTAACTTTGACTTATACATATCATTTTAGTACCATTAATTAGGAGTATTAATTCTAAGCTTATTACTGTACTTACTTGCCTATAATGGTACAAATTCCAACCTCATATTAACTAATTGCTTTTTCATATTAGAAATCATTTGATATCTTAATCTTGCCCTATAGTATACATTTAACCTGATCTTCAATAAACTTCTTAAGGATAAGACTCTCACATTCATAATCTCCTTCGTTATCTTTCTAGGTATCTTAATCTTTTATCTCATTAGTTAACACCTAAAGGAGCTAATTATGACTGCTGCTTACTTAATTTTTACTTTTATAGCTCGGACCTAAGTATTTACCCTTAGACAATCAAAACTACATTTGTTATATTTCTAGAAAATAGCTCAGGGGGACTCTAACAAAGCCCTAGATTAACTTATAAATCTTCTTATTCAAATATCCCTTTAGCACACTTCATTACTCCCTCTTACTATATCAAGTAAAAGATAATCCAATACTAAGAAATTTCATCTTTATATCTTATCTAAGATATATACTTATAAGGCAACTGGTTCAGAAACATCCTTTCAAGTTAATTTTAACCTTCTTATCCTAGTCATTTTGAGATTAGCTAAACTATAAATTTAGGTATCACTTAAACTGGCTATTTAATAACCCCTTGGTTGGTTACTAAAGACTTCTCAGCATTTAAGTAACAAGAGTACAGAAATCTTGTTTGCTGTTCTTTCTATTAATTCTCCTCTTCCTATCTATTAAGTCCTTGATATCTGACTGAATAAGTATAGAGAGTAGTAAACAGTGTGATGATGGTATTAGTGTGACAGTATATGGATAAGCTAGTTTGAATGACTTGGCTTTATAAGAAAAGAGTTTGAAATACCATATGTTGCTTGACCTTACTAGTCACTATAGATTTCGAATTGTCTCAGCAAGAGAGACTTTATAAAACCAAAGCTAACGAGGAAATTGACTTGAATCTAGTTTGGTATAATGGGCAAGCAAAAGAGTTTTAAAAAGGACTGAGAAGAACTGGAGGAGAATTAAGAAGCTACTGATGGTGATAATTAAAGGAAATAAAGGTTGAGAATTATAGAATAACAGTTCTTTAAATAGTACTTTGATAGAATCTTTCTTCATAGTTACAGATGAAAGAAGCTCTATCTCTCATTAGATAAATAAAAGCTTTTTCTATACTTAAGTTTTAACAGTTGTAGTTAAGACATTCAATCATATAGTATATTGTGAAAGGAAGTTTGTAGCTAAGTAAATCTAAGTTACCATAAGATTAAGCTTAAGTATTATAAGGCATTATTAGAGACAGTCAAATAGAAAAATGAGCATGATAACTTTGAGCTATATACATCAGATATTAATGATATTTAGAGTCAGATTAGTAGCTTTTGATTTGACTATACTCCAAAATCAATCTAATAGTGTTATAAAATATAAACTCTTTTATACTTCTCAGTTATGCTTTCTAGTTAAGCTAATAGAGTCAAATAATCAATCTATTAAATCAAACCTTTTACTACCGGATTCAAGATGAAAGGTGTTAATATCCAAAAATGATCTTTAGTTGAATCTCCATCTTAAGGTTTCTTTCATCCATCAAATGTCTAAATCTTAAAGAACGCATTCCAACAAATACTCCATTTTTCCATATTTACGCTTTTAAGCGATTTTCAAGCGAATGTTAATAAAAATTTTCATCATGTCTGTGATATCTGCGTATTTAAATGCGCTAAACAACACAGAGAAACTAATAGACTTATTCCTCAGTAGCTTGTAGTTACTATCTAAAGAGGTCTTACACCACACTAAGCAATCTCACTCCTTCATATTTACTCATCTGTTCGTTACATATATGAGCATAACTTAGCGATTATATGAAATACGCTTAATCGACTGTATTTTTACCAATTTTGTACTCTTAACTAACTTAAAGCATTTAAGTTAGGGGTATATTTATAACCCTGGATTTATTAATTTAAATATAAGCTAAAAATATGAAAGTAAGTAAGAAGGGAGAGGGGAATGATAGCATAGGATCAAACGTCCTTATAGATCATTTAGGTCTAGATGTTGATCTACAAAATCAGGCTAATAAGAAGTAACATAGATTAGGCAAAAGCCTAAATTCACTATCTTCTAGGTTCTAAAATGAAACCTGAGCTATATAGCTAGGAAAGAATGATGATGAGTTAAGATGCTTATTAGTTTATTCTAAGGAACTACCTGATAGGAGTATAGCAGCATTTGCTGCGATTCGTACAAAAAGTTGCAAAGAGCTCTCTCCTAGACATTTTGGATCTTGTAGTTAAGAGGCTGAAAAAATTGAATATAAATAGTAACTAAAATCACAGCTCAATATGCTTGAGCCTATTCTTATTTGAGCTCACCTCATAATCAAATTGTTGACGCAGTTAAAGCAGCATAAAAGAATATATATGTCTTCTCTATGATACATATGGTTATTAAGCTTTGACTATATATAGTATTATCATAAACTTTAAAGAAAAGAGAAGATCAGAAGGAAACAAACATCTGAGTTACTAGTATTAAGTTCCTATTTATCACTAGTAATTACATAATAAGCTTCGCTATCTCTTCATCATATACAAATGATTAAATAAGATTAACTCTACTAATCCAGACTTACTACTATAAAAATCATGCATATCACTATAATTCAAAGCCTCTCAAATATTTTTCCTAACAGTCCTTCTTTCTTTTCAAGCGTCTAGTTTAATCATTAAAAAAGCTCACAATAGCTAATAGATATTATGGCACTAATTGCTTCTTTAATTAATCTAATTTGATGAATTCAATAATCTAATATAAAAGCCTATTTCACTGATCTGCTAGTATTGAGTACCAGAAAGTTAAAATCCCTATTAATCGGCTATTTACTATCTTACATCTATCTAACTTTCTCTCTACTTTTCATCTTCATAATCCCTTTGAGTCAATGCTAACAAATATGATAATCTTAGCCAATCTTAATTGCTTAACTTTCCAAAAACTGAAGATAAAATACTGGAACATCTTATAGCGATTACAGAAGGTATATTAGTGAAGCAAGAGGTTATACGTATAGTGAATATATTGTCACATAAGTTAGCATGTTAAGACTAAAAATGAGAGTGCTCAATATTGTAGAGATGGTTAATATACTAACTAGTAATAGAAGGTCAAGCAATATTAGCTTTATGGCTTAATTATTGCATTTTGAGTATATACAGGTAACTCAAAAGGCTGTCTTATGAACTATTATTCTGTTTCTAGCGAAGAATCCTCCAGTCAATCCCCTTTGATCTATATCTACCAACAAACGTTTTACATACACTCATCAAAATCTATTTCTAAGCCAATATTAAATACCCTTTCTTTGTATTTTTAGAAGATACTTTTATGCTTCTTGATTTATAGCTTCTAAGGTAGTAAATAAGCATTAATTAGTATAGAGTGATCAGTAATAGTTTTAATCAGTTATTTCATTTTAATAGTCTAAGGAGAAAATTTAAGTAATATTAGTCTCATAGATACGTGTTGTCACGTAATGGAGTCTTAAAATGAAGGCATATATGACTTTTTATTGAGATGCAGTAGACTGAGATATTATGTGATTGCAATACAAGGTAATGAAAGAATGGAAGGTTAAAGTAATTAATAGAACTAGTTGAAGTATAAATGAGAAAAAGTACCTAAAGGAGTGATAAGGAGAAGAGGAAATTGAACACTAGAATCTTATGCTTGTTTGATGACTAAATTTAAGCTACCTAAGGCAATATGTCAATGCAGTTGAGGTTCAAGCTAGTTAATATTCAGAAAGGCTTACCAATTTTATCCAAGGTACCGAAGCCTTAAGCCCACAATTGTTTTCTTTTTAAAGCTAAACAAGTTTAAGCACAGAATCCGATATAAAAGCCTCATCGATCAAAATATATTAATACACTTGAAGTAATCCAGCAAGTTTAATGCTCATTCATTACAAGCAGCTAGATAGCAAAACAATCGTAAGTTAATCACCACATAAAGCATCAGTCTGGTAAACTACGGTAACATAAAACAGCTAATGCACTCTAATACCTCTAAATCATTCTTTATACAGTTAGAGTCAATAAAATCCTCCTTTCTTAATGCACTTTTAAGTGTATTTGATATAATCAGTACGATAGAAATTTAAACTTAGTAGCATTATTTTTCAGTCATTTCAATAGAATTGTAGTAGTTAATATATCTAATGCTAAATAAACCTCATAAAAAGACAGTAAATTTAGGAAAGGAAAATGTACAAGTAATGCAGGTGAGATTTTAAGGGTTTGAACGAAATCAGTGGAATTTAGTCTAGATTTTTGACCCAGAGGTTAAAACTAAAGAGTTAAGGTTCATAAACCAGGTGTTTAAGTAGAAGGATCTGAAAGGGAAAAATAGTATATTGAAACTTTAATTTTAGTACTTCAAGAAATTAAAATTATCTCCATTATAATGGATGTTGAAGATAAAGAAGAAAAGGAAGAAAAGACTGAAACAATTAAAGTAGGAGTTAGAGTGAGACCACTTCTACCTAATGAAATAGGGAAGGAAAAGGTAGTTTTTCTAGGTGAAGATAAATAATCTATTAGAGTAGAGTATGGCAACCATTATATAGACTGCTAGTTTGATAGAGTTTATAATGAATAGTCTTAGTAGGAAGATATTTTTAACTTCGTAGAAGATGAAATCACGCATGTGTTGAAAGGATATAATTGCACTGTTTTAGCCTTTGGATAAACAGGAAGTGGTAAAACCTATACTATGTTTGGGTCTAAATGGGAGAATACAAAGAAGTATTAGAAAGTAAGTCCGAAAAACCATGGGATAATACCTAGAGGGATATCATGTATTTTTGAAGGTATTTAAAAGATCCAAGAGAAAGATAAAGGAAACTTTACAATTTACTGCTCTTTTATCCAAATTTATAATGAAAAGATATTTGACTTACTGGAGGATGATTAACGTTCACAAAACCTAGCGATTAGAGAAGAACTAACTTAAGGGATCTTTGTAGAGGGTCTGAGTGAGTATGTGGTACAAAGTCCTCGCGAATGTCTTATTTTGATCAAAAGAGGGAATAGAAACCGAGCTGTAAGATAAACTAGATATAACGCAAACTCTTCAAGAAGTCACTCAATTTTTTAATTAACTTTAGAATAAGAAAATGAGAATGAAAGGGGAAACTTAAAGCGAGCTAAGATTAATTTATGTGACTTAGCTGGAAGCGAGTAATATGACAAGGAGAATAAAATGGAAGGGAGTCATTTAACTGAGATGATTAAGATTAATTTATCATTAACCAATTTAGGTAAAGTGATATCTTAGCTAGCAAAGGGACAGAAAAACTGCTATATACCATTTAGAGATTCTAAACTAACAAGATTACTTTAAAACTCCTTAAGTGGAAACTGCAAGACTATCATAATATCTACTATAGCTCCTATCGCCAACTTCGTAGAGGAAAGCATCAATACTCTCAAATTTGCTGATAGGGCAAAGCATGTTATGATGAGAGTTAAGAAGAATGAAATAGATGCTTCAAGTAACCTAACAATCATAAACCTTCAGAAGGAGATTGGACACCTAAAAAGTCTAATCAACTACCAAAAAAAAGGTAAGCAGAATGAGGTTAAATGGACACTTTTACAACTAAAGGAGGAGAATTAAAGGTTAAGAACTTTAGCCTAAATAAGTCCTGAAGATGTTAAGAATCTGAAAAAAGAGAATTAAAACTTGAAGATGGAATTGTAAAAGATGTCCTTATAGTCACCAGAATTAAGATAAAACAATTAGGCATAAGAAATACAAATGCAAGCTTTATAAGATACTGAATTATAGCCAAACCAGTTAAAAAAATAAACTGGACTAAATAATCAAAAGACAAATATAAGATGAGAAGACATGTAGAAGATAATGAAGGATTAATAGTAGCAAAATTAAATTTAGAACTTGAAGGGTTAAATAGAAAACTAATGCATGAGTCAGAGAGATTTAGTTTAACTGCAAGAGCTACAAACAAAAGATCCACAAAAAATTGCTCATAAAAGATTCTCTTAATATGATAGCTAAAAGTCATTACCCAAAGCTATATATACCCACTATGAGCATTTAAGTCCTAATAAGAAACTTCTAATTAATTAAAATGAAAAGAAGTAGGTATGAAAGCTAAATTAGAGTGTCTAGCTTTCTAAGATAAACTTGAGAAGTAAGATGGGAAATGATAGGATGAATTAGAGTATTTAAGATAGCAAAAACTTAACAGATGAAACCGAAATAATCAAGTATCAAGGTTTGAAAGCACCTTTAACGGAAAGAAGTGAATTAATTAATGCAGGCAGAGTTATAATTAAATCTCAGAACTAGTATAGAAACGATAAAACTAAGATCAGAATAAGGACTAAAAATAACTTATTTAAATCTGTTGATGGAGATATGACCAGATCTAATAAGCAAATCTAGAAAGAATTAGAGAGAGATAAGGAAAAGAAAAAGGTATAAGAACGACTTGAAGTTCTTATATAGATGCAATAGTAAAATTAGACCAATTTTGAGAACTAGATGTAAGTGTTATAAGTCTAAAAGGTTAAGGAGGAATTAGATCTAATGCAGCTAAGGAAATTTTAAAAAGAACGAAGGAAGTATTTAGAGGAGTCCAGAAAGAGAATTACCGAGATCAGACAATTGAATGTAAAGAGATATCCAACTTGAGTGGATAGCGAGTAAATCTTCACCAAAAAGTGGAAGAAGCTAGAACTTGAAAAAATGAACAAGCTCCAGCACTAAATACTACCCTCTTTATAGAATATGAACCATATGTGAGGTACAGATAGAAAGAAGAATAGATGGTGATGTGTTTAAAATTAAACTTTCCTAGATATTAAATTCAAAAGTGTTCTTGTATCTTTAGCTTCTTGTCTTCTATTATTGCTTCTAGGATTTAAAGACCATTTTATAGCGTTAATCTAGAGATACTAATCGAAGCAGTAGCATTCTAAGTTAGTAAATTGGAGTTAACTAACAAAAATTAGCTTCACTACTGTTAATCTATTAGCGTAATATTGCTACTGCTAAGTTTAGATATATAAAGCCTCGAAATTATATACCTTTTAAAGCTTCAACGTCTATGTTAATATCGTAAGTTCGTTGTAGTATAAAAGCAGATAGAAGTATAAGAGTCTGAGCTAGATCTGCTTTTATAAGTATAACTAATAGATTAGATGACATAAACAGTCAGTATAAGTAAAGCTGACACTAAGAGAGTGTTAAGTCCTAAAATGATTTTGCTACCTTGATTAAAATTAAATAATGGATGATTCAATGTCAAGTATCGCTTCTGAAAGAAACGCAGAATGAGTAATTTTTAACGATCATACAGAACTAAGAAGAGATAAGCTACTCTAAAGATTTTTCTGATCTTTCCAAACTGCAAGATAAAACTGAATAAATTAGATGCTTGGAAAAGCAAAAAGAAAGCCTTTTAGAAAACTGTGCGAAGTTTGAGGTTTAGGTGAGTTCTATGAATATGCTATTAGAGAGAAAGGATAAAGAAATAACCTAGTTAAGAGAGAAGCTGGATTGTATGTATAGAGAGAATTTCCAGTTATAGTAAAGAGAGAAGTTCCTAGCGGAGAGGTTTGCAAGTAGCTAGGAGCTAATTAAAAGACTATAGAGCTTCTAATAGAATGGAGAAGTAAGTTATGACTCCCATGATAAGATAGAAACAGTTAATAAGAACAAAAGCTAGATGAAGACTTAAGATCCAATCAGCTAGGAAATATTGAAGTTGAAGTCTGAAAACCTGCAACTAGAAAAGGTTAAAGAGATGTATGAATAAGTAAGGTTCTATTCAGAAGTTTAGAGAAGCTAATTCTAAAATTATATCACTAGAAGGAAAAACTTAGGAGGCTAACTTTTACTAGCAATACTAGAAAAAATGCACTGAAGTTGAAAGATTAAGCAAAGAAATCCACAACTTTAAGTTCGTAGTAATTCGGTAGCTTTAGGACTAACTTAAGCATTTCGCTCTTTAAAACGAAAGAAACGAAGACGAAATATAGTCCTTAAAACTTTAACTCAAAAAGTACAAAGAAAATCTAGAGCAAGAATAGCAAAATTACCAAGTACTTTAGCAATCTTTCTAGTAGATTGTAGAAAGTCAAAAAACTACAATCCTAATACCTGAAGAAGAGCCACAAAGTATGAACTTATAAAGTTAGACAAAACTGTTATAAGAGAAGTATAAGTTCAAAGAGAAGGAAGGCTTATTTAGGAAACTTAATTAAGAAGAGCTCACATAGCAGAACTAAAGCGCTAACTCCAGATTAAATCTAACAGCTGATTCTGACGGAAAAACTTTATCTTCCTCTAGGAATGAAAACATTAATGGTTTAAATATAGAAGCTTTATAGTAAGCTAATAGAAAGCAGTCACCTAATGGTAATAGCAAGATGGTTTATTAGATAGTAATAAACAACTCTAATTGTACCTCACCGGAATCTACCTATCGGTTTTAAACCCCTAAAAGTTATTGCTAGTCACCTAAGCAGCATAATCAATCTCCTGAGCGAACTCTGATTTATCCTCTTAATTAAACTTAACAAGATTTGAGGGTATAAAGTTAAACGCCTTCTCATATGTCGAGAAATGGATAAACCTAAACAAGGAAGAAAAACTGTTAAATGTAACGTACTATAAATTTCTAGATAGATCAGAGAGTCAAAATGGGTAACTAAAGTCAAAGGAGCATGAAATCAAGTGCTTCTAATAAGAATATCTGCATAAAGTATTAGCCCAGCTTTATGAGAGAAAAACCATAGTTCAAAAAATTTAATTTCATTGAGACTAGTAAAACCAAACAAACTGTAGCACCGCTGGATTAAATTAGATATAACCAGGTTAAACCTTAGATTGCTCCTTAATACCCTCATAGCATCAGTAAGATAAACTAAGAAAACTCTAGATAAACCGAGTCAAAAAAAGAGCTGAGCGAGTAATAGAGTATAAGATATACTGTTCTAAAACTTGGTGTTACTTCATAAGAATCTTCATAGGATAAACAAGCTGAAATCACTCAAAACGAAGTGAGCATTATAAAGTAGGAAGAGACATAATAAAAGGAAGAATCTTCAGAATATGGAAGCTGCGACTCTTAGAACTACCAAACTGCAATTACTAACTCATTTACAAAGGAAATCATTTAAGAAATGTATAGAATACCTACTTAATTTACTCTTGCTTGTCATTCTTATTATCCAATTTTATATTAGAGTCACTTAAATCTGCTATTTTTAAAGAAATAAGCTAGCTAATTATATTAAACTATTCAGTCAATTTGTCATTTCTAGTTAATTCAAACCTATAAAAGTAGAAGTTTTATAACCTATAAAGTTAGACTAATAGCTCTCTTAGTATATTATTATGTAACTAATCTCTATTTAAGAGGGATTAGATGATAAGTAACCTATATATTAATAGCACCATATAAAAAGGAGATTATATAGATGATGAAAAGTTAATCCTTTCGTATCTTAGTTATACCATTAAATTTAGATTAGTTAAACTGATAATTTTTGCTTGATTAATAGCCTGAAAATATGAACGCATAATAAATAGTAAGTAAGATATAGGAAAATGAACTAATTAAGATACTTAAATGTAGATGATTAATAATTTATTAAAAATGAATATGTCTTTTTAATGATCTCATTATGGATCTTCATATTATTTAAAGTCTAAATATTATAATATTTGCACAATTTGCATTCGAAGGTTTTGCCGTTTATAAGAACCTCAATTTATTTTACCTTAGTTTTCTTAATAAATTTCAAAAGTTAGACTAAGATTAAAAAAAGTAGTTTGACTTAAAAAGTCTTATAGTATAGAAGATCATAAAGATGCATTTATCAGATTAAAAGGAAATGATACTTACTTAGTTAAGTATCCTAAAAGATTTATAGTACTTTTTAATGATAAAATGAATTAATATAAGAGTTCTTTAGCCTTTTAATAAAATCCTATAAAGTTCTTATGATGAAAATTGCTTTTCATTTTTAGTTAGAAACTAGGAGTTCTTCTATTTCTTATCTTAAGACTTCGCTTTAATTTATTCTACATTACTGTTTCTAGTAAGATTTGTTTATAGTTAATGCTAAGAAGTATTGCTTCCATTTAGATTAACTAAGGAAGCTTTTATAACTCCTGTCTGTACTAGAATACTTAGGCTTTTTTTTGTATCTCCTTTTTATCAAGTTCTGCTGTTCTTGGAAAGATATACCTTTTTTAACTTATCTAAGTAAACTTTTATTCTTGCTCGCTAAGTTCCTCTATAGCCTGAGACTACATCTATATCTAACTCTTAATGCTTTCAGAAACGGCAACAATTGCATAAAAATCAAGACATTTACTCAATGATTCCTTAAGTTTTTTTCTCCCTTTAAAATACAATTTTTAGCTCTTACTTTCTTTATTCTGTGTTTTAAATTATGATAATACTGAACTTTAATAATTAATCATATCCCAGTTCTTCTATAAGTGGTTATAAACTTCTAGTTCGTAGTTTAGATCAATTTAGTTAATTTCTCTCTACTTTTCTAGACTCAATATTTCAAACTAAGAAGAGTTTCTTCCAAATATTATATCAAATGATCCATTTGTTATGCTTGCTCCAGCATCAAAAATGTTTAGCTTAAAGGAGCTTTAGAATGGATTTGTATGTGGAATTTTAAAATTTTAGAAGCTTTATTTTGAGAAGGATTGGATACTTCCTAAATTTTCTTTAGATTGCTCACTTTTATCAAAGGCAAGCATATCTTCTTAAAATTGCTATTAAGGATTGTTCTTATCTCTTAAGAGAGGTAATTCTGCATTTTGTACAGCTGTGAAGAGTTTGTTTGATAAAGTTCCTTCATTCTAAAAATTGCTAAAGCAGAACTTTGTTTCATCAATCTCTTTATATCTGCTAAATTAACTTTCGTTCATAAATCCTTTAGTTACACAGGCCTCTTCCTTATCATTCTCCAATTCATCACTTAACTCACTTTAAATATCCTTTATCCTTTAATTTGCAGCTTTTCCATAATAATCAATCTTCTCTTTTAAAGCCAAATTACATGTGATGTTGCCAAATTTGAAGCTTTATTTTCCTATAAAATTCAAACCTGAGGATTTATTTCTTTTCTGAAGCATTACATTTAAAAAACTTTAGTTTGAGGCTTATTTTCTGTTATCGAACAATAATATTTTGGTGCTTTTACTTCCTAATTTTTTCTCCACTAGCTCTGCAACCTCATTATCACAGCTCATATATTTATCCTCTTGAATTGTTTGATATAACGCTTTTTATATTTAAAAGCTTTATTATTATCTCCTTACTTAGTTCTACCCCTAGTTGCTTAACAACTAAATGCCTCTATCTTTAGCTATTTCCATTTATAGTTCTCTTCAGCCTTCATCCTTTTCAATGCTTTAAAGATACCAAAATACTCTTTTTTTAGATATAAAAGATAATTCATTAAACTTAAGCTTTTTAAACTTTTTTCCCTTCTTTATAGTGAATTAATTGAAATACCTAAATTAACCTCAGCTGATACATTAATGTTCCTATAAAGCTATCACCTAGACTCTAGGAATGTCCTTTTGAGATTAGTTAAATGACGCTTCAAAAGGGAAAGGATTTATAGCTTAGAGAAGTAGAGATATTCGCCAGAAGTTATGCATAATACTTCACTTTACAGTCATTTAGATCTTAAATAATAAAGGCATTTAGCTAAGATATTAGGAGTTACACTATTAAGCTTAGAAATGATTTAGGAGTTTAAGAACGATTTAAGAGAAAACTGGTGATAGCAATAAAGAGAAAATAGGTATTTAATACTCATGGAAGCTTTATCCTAAGGAAAGGATATACATTAGTTAAGGTAGTAAGTCGAGTAAGGCGTTTCACAATACTTTGCATTGGATCATCATAATTACCTATTAGAAAGCTTTTCTTCTTTAAGGCTATTTCAGTATCAATTTTCCTTTTGATTGACACTATAATGCAGCTTTTTAATAATCAAAGCTAAAGAACAACTAAGCGAAAATTAAGTCTGAGCAAGCTTGATTTTACCATAAGTCATGCTAGCATTATCAAGCTAGAGTAATATCCTATCTTCACTAGCTTGGAATATGATATCTAAAAGGATATTATAGCTCAAAAGCTTTAAACATAGATTATGATTAATTCAGTCTATACAAATAATAAGTTTTAATAGCAAATTTAGAGTCTAAAGGAGAGAATAAAATGCAATAATAATCTTAACAAAAATGTAAATGAAAGAGGATTAAAAATCAAACTCACTTCCTTCTTGGTTCTCTATAAGTTGTAGCAGTTAAATTGCCTGCTTTAACTTAGATCTACTATTTTACTTTATTAGTTTTTTCTAGGCATTTTTTTATTAAGGTTAGAGTTAATTAGTTTACTATGGCTATACTGCCCTATTATTTTAATGGGATTTGAGTATGTTAGGATGCCGATAACTAAAATGTGGCAGTATATTGGTTTGAGTACTGTTTTTAGGCTATTAACTAAGCAGATTTCGCTGTTAAGGTTTCACTTTTTATTAGTTAAAGTAATGAGGTTGTATAGAAGGGGAATTTTCGTATGTTCTGTAACTAAAGCCACTTTATTTTTTCTAAGGGATATTAAATATTCTGTTGATCCTTTTGCTTTTACCATAGTTTTAGAGATCTTTATTTATGTCTTGGGATTGATAAGAGTTCATTTCAAATTACCCAGAATTTCATAGATTAGTCTAATTTGATAGCTGGTCAGAGGTGAAAAACGATCCGAATTGGCTGAATTTTTAGTTGTCCCTTCTGAGTTCTCTTTTATTCTTTTGTTGGCTAATGAGCATCTAGTCTCTTGCACTTCGTTCCAGTTTTTACTTATTCCTAACTCTATTAAAGTCAGTCTAATTACTTTCTGTTCTTCCTGACAAAGAGACAGCTAATTTACTAGTAGCTTCGCAGGCTATTTAATCTATTTGCCTACTAATCTCTCTTATAGTATTAATCCCAGTCTTTGTAATTACAGCTGCACCTTTATTAGCGACAGGCTATGCCCAATTGGATTTGCTTTAACCAAAAGGGTTTTTCTACTCTAGATAGCTAACAAATATCTTTTCGATCTCCTTTTTATCAGTCTTTTCTAAAATACTTCTCTACTCTGTAGTCAATCCATCCAATTCATTTAGAAGCAAATTTTTGGTATTAAAGGACACATTTTTCTAAACCTCTCCTGAGTTTTCCTACTTCAAAGAGCTTTTAATAGTTCTAGTACCTGCCTATTTTTATTTAACACTGTTCTCTTTATTTTCTTATTCCATAGATAGTTTGGAAATTAATTGGAAAACTAATTTTAATAAGCATTTTTATAGTTAGAAGCTGATATGAACACTAACTAATCTTATCATTATCAGTTGCCTTTACTAAGCTAATTCTATGATTTAGACTGGTGAAGATCTCTTTCATGATTGTATCTTTTCTTTGTCCAAGCTCTAGCTAATCCTGCAGATTTGATGCTGTTTAAATTTCTATGCTTTATTGCTCAAGATTATGCTTGACTATCTTACTTTAGCTTAATTTAACCTACCAAAGAAGATGATTCTAGTACTATCTATTAGCCTATCTATCTAATTCAGTTCCCTTGTAATATTTTGCCTTTTATCCAGTTTATAGCTAAAAACCTAAAGAGCCATAAAAAAGATCCAGCTTCTTAATCAACTTCCTTGCTTTAAGCATCCTCACTAACTATACCCCAGTCTGTTTTTACTCTTCTAAACCTCACAAATTTATAAGTCAGCTTTCTTTATATATTCAGCTAGTTCTTATACTATAAGAGTCTTATTATATACAATAAAGGTGCTTAATTTAGTGACATTTAAGAAGAAGAAAACAAATTATATACAATATTTGCTTAAAAGCCTAACTACCTCTTGTTTCGTAGTCTCATTATTGAGGTTAACTATTCACATTCTTTTCTATCACTCTCATTATGAAGTTAAATTATATCCCTTTATCTTTCTTAGTAGACAGTGAGTCTGACTATTTCCTCATCTAACCCTAACTTTCAAGATTGGCTATTAATAGCACTTAACTTACTCATTAAGTGGCTTCACCTTAATCTTCAAAGCTCTTATAATAAGCAACCTTTCTCTCTTTGCTACTATAAGCTCCACGAAGTAGCAAGCTTATATAGCATGATAGACTAAGGAATTAGCATTAACATATTTTCATTATTTAGGATACTAATCAAAGCTAATCTCTTTGCATTTCTACTAGGATAATTGATAAAAATTGCCTTAAAAGCCTAATTTCACTATCATACTTTTAGACTGGGCTATCTAAGAAAATCCTAAGCTCAAAAGTTTGATCTTGCTAGTCTAAACAAAGTTTTAAAGCTTAGCGTTAAGAAAATAAAGAGAGCTGTATCAAGCAGAAAACTAGAGAAGGATTAACAGTAAAAGCTGAGGAAACTAATAAATCATTGAAAATCAATCAGCTTAAGTAGCTTAGACAAGCTAAGCAATATAAATAAAGTCCCACAGTCTAGGATTAATACAAGTCTAACAAACCTAAGTAACATCTTTAAATCGCTCATATTTAGAATAGGCGTTAAAAAATATACAACACGTTGAAATTGGATTACTATGGATGTACCAAGGAAGATATTTTAAGCTCAAGAAAGTTTCTTTGCAAGAGTCAGAAAAGACAGTGAAAAGTAGGGGTTTGTGAATATACTAAAAGAGCCAACTTAGGGGTGTCCCAGTTTAAAGGAAATAAATAGTGTTAAAGGTAAATCGTCAAACAAAATAAACTAAGCTAACATTGTGTCTTCTATAGCTAAAAAACAGCTATAGTTCATAAGTGAATTATGCCTCTATAATTTAATTATAACTATACAAGAACTAATTCCATCTTCAATACACTCAAGCTAAAGAAGCACAAACTTATAGTCTACAATCAGTTCCATCATTATATCATAATCTATCAGAAGGAGATCATCCAACTTCTGAATAGCTCCTTATAATATTTTACTTTAGCGTATATTTTAATCTGACTGATCTAGAAAAGAAAGTAATTTAAGTTAATTCCAGTAGCTTTAAATCAATAAGAACCTTCATTTATAAGTATAAAAATAGCTATGGGTTTTCTATCATGCGTGTTAGGATGTGTGTCGTTAGTAGGTCTTAGAGATACGGTTAGTAGGAGATGCGCATTTTACCCTCCTAAGTAACCTGGGTATACTTTGACCTAAAAGGACCAGAACTACTGAGAAATGAGTCTTATAGATGAGTAGGCAGATAAAGCTAAGACTTAGCTTAGCTGCTAGAAGGTATAGGAAAGTGTGTTTTATGTTTAGACTGAAAGGAAGAATAAGATTCCGTGTATTTACTACACGCAGGAAGATAATGAATTAACGATATTGTTCTCTCATCATAACAGTACTGACATAGGTATAATGAGGGATTATATGATTGATATGGTAATTAATTTAAAATGCAATATACTGTCCTATGAATATTCTGGCTATGGAAGGAGTATAGGGGAAAGACCATCTGAGTAAAACACTTTTTGCGATATTAGAGCTGTTTACTTTCACTTAACAAACACGCTCTAAGTTCCATGGTAGTAGATAGTTTTATATGGATAGTCTATAGGCTCTGGACCTTCTTGTGAATTAGCGAAGAATTTTCCAGTACTTGGAGTAATTCTTCACTCACCCTTAGCATCAGGACTTTTGCTGTTCTCCAAAAAGAAAAAAAGTACCCATAAATTTGATTTGTTCAAAAACCTTGACAAAGTTAACTATATCAGATGTCCTATGTTCATAATTCATGGATAGGAAGACACTATTGTACCTGTATAGCATGGATGGTGACTCTACGAGCAATCTAAACAGCCTTGGCCTGCTTGGTTTGTTCCAGGAGGGGACCACGATTCAATAGAATTGATATACAGAGGAACTTTCTTCGTAAAGCTTAGAGAATTCATTACTGGTCTCAAAATATTAAGGTAAAGGCATTAAGAATAAGAACTGCTTTCCTTACTCTAGCCTAATTTAACTTAAGTAGAGTACAAAATAGACGAGATTATAGAAGAAGCTAAGAAGAAGGTGATGGATGAGATAATGAAGAACTTCGGCATCTACGATTGACCTAATGCCTTGATTTTAATTGTTTATATCCATATTCAAAGATCTAATCAAAGTAATTAAATGAACTATAAATACAAGATTAAAATCCCTCTTTACAATATTCAAAAATGGTTATATAATACTATATTCCTACTCTATAAGTGAAGCTTTACTACTATTGATACAGTATAATATGGACATGAAATTACTATATTAGTATCAAAATAAAAAGCAAGTGATTAAATGTTAGAATAATAGGGCTTGGTTCTTAAAAGTGCTAGCGTTATTAGCAGTAGAGTATTATAATAGAGCTAATACCTTCCATTTTTACTCCATTATTTACTATTTTTATGTGTTAAGGTATAAGATAATCTGAGGTGTATACAAGGTAAGATTACATTTCAAATATATTGAGAATGGAGGGAGTAACTTTTTGAAGGTGTAAATGTAGCCAAATAAATAAGATATAATAGAATAAACTTGACTAGTCAATGCTTCTCATAGAATTCTTATTTATTTAAGAAGTCAAGTAAGGAGAGACTAAGAAGATTGAGGAGTTAACTCATATTTTCTTAAGTTTGGTCTTTTGAATAACTAATTAAGTCAGTAAGCACAAAGTAGTCTTTTGGATAAAATTAGAGGTATTTAAAACAAGATAAATGAACTTAAAAAATAGCAATTTATCATGATTTTTTACTTGTTAATCTTATAAAAATGTATTAGATATAATCTATATCGTTATCATTCACATGCTTTACTATACATCTTGTATATTAGTATTTATGTTTATAAGTACTTCCTAATATTAAACTTGAAAGGCTATTAAGTCAATATCTCATATCTCTAAACCTCTATCTAAGATCTAGTTACTTATACCTTTTATTTGAGATAGATTACTTACCTCAAATAGTCTATTTGCATATTAATAACCTTCTCTTGACTATAAATCCATTACTCTGTCTAATACTATATTCCTCGATCTTTCAGTATACTTATTCTTTACTTTCGTTCAAACTTAAAAGATAGTGTATTTATAAAATCAGGCTGAGATACTTATATTACGTGATATTTTCTAATGCTTCACATTATTTAAAATGTAAGTAACACAGTGACTCTTACTGCTTGTCTTAACTTATCTTAGTTTATTAATTCCTATCTTTCAAACCTTAGCATGGTGTTTTAAAACGATTCCATTTCGAACTTTAGACGTTGGACTTATAATCAACCCTATTTTTAAGCTTTCTTATATCAATAAGATGTAAAGGGTTAAGTGTGTCTAAGTAATTAGTTTTCCAGTTATTAGCAGATCAAAATCACTTAATAGTCCTCCACTTTACTCTCTACTTTCATTAGCATAAATAATCCTTTTATCTCTTTGATAATCCTATACTTGCTCTACCATCATTTTATACCTTTCCATCAATTGTTTTTTATGTAGACTAGGAGTTCATTAATGTACTTAAAAAGCTAAGAAGCTATGACCATCATACCTTCTTTCTATCCTTAATCACTATCATCCTTTAAACGAGCGACTCTTTATCTCTATCATATTGAATATCACTTAGTCTGCTAGAAGCTAGATTTTATATCTAAACGGCTCTAGATTTAAACTATTCAAACCTACTTGTAGAATTAGCTTTGCAGGTGAAGCTTATAGTTATAAGTCTTTATCAATCTACTCGTTTACAGGAGCTAGAGAGGTGTCTTTGAAAAGAAAAGTTATAAGGTTAAGGAAAGGCTTTAAGGGTAATGGGGTAAAATGTAAATGCTAGTAAAGACAACACTTTCAGAGAGAGGAAGCTAAGCTATTGCATATTTAAAGAGCTGAAAGAGAGTTAATAATGATAGTATAAACAGTCCTGCAGTAATGTTCAGAAGCTTCTCTCTTTAAGTATAATAAAGTAGTTTCAATATAATTTGATCAAGGTAATGAATAAGTATACATGCATATTACTATAATAAAGCTAAGTCTATTACTCTTAGATTAAAAGTATACTAGAATGATAAAAAAGAGATAGAAGATTACATTTATGCAAGGGGAAACTACTAAAGTATTACTTTTGGGATTAAAGGGATAAAAAGATAGCAGCTCTGTTTGATGCTTTTAAAGATAGAGGATATAAGAAGCTGCAATAAGTAACTGTTTGGAAAGTCAGAAAACAGTTTCGGGAATTTAAACCAGAAAAATTTGATTGAAAGTTTGTAAATAGATTAGTCAAAAATCTATAGTTTGCTTGCTTTACAAACATAAGAAACATAATACTTAAGCTTTAAGAACTTAGAAGCTAAAATGAACCAAGCAACTTAGGTTCTAATTTGTTAGTCAATTAAATAAATAAACTAAAAATCTACTAATTATCACTGAAGAAGGTCATTTGTTATTTCACCTCCATTTTTATTTTCATGCTACTAATACTCATTAAAAGCGGCGTATTTTTAACTATCTTGAAATAGATCAAAATACGAGTTTTCTTAAGAAGCTTCAAATTCACTAATGTTCACCTCGCTTTTTTTGTTACTACTGTAAAGTCTCAACTTCTAGTACTCATTAAAATTAGAACCAATCATTTTAGATAATTCTGGTGATATAGAGTTTAGCTTTAAGTCATAATGACTATCTCTTATCATTTCTTATGAGTAATTAAACGGACTCTCAATTTCGCAATCTAGCTAATTAATTGTACTATCAGGCTAGATATTAATTTCTTAGCTTTCTACCTTCAACTTGCTTCTTATAAAATAAGCTTCTTGTAGAATGCCATTCGACGAGTCGATCTCACAATTAATTATCTGACTAACAACTGTTAGTTCTCTACTCCATTAATCCTCTATCTAGTATTCTATAACAATAGGCTGAGTTCCAGTTTACTCAAATATGAATCCTTTCTCAAATACCTTGACTAGGTTTAAATAAGACTGCCAAGTCATCAGCTGGAAAAAATTTTCAGTTTATTGATGGTTAGAAAATATACTCTCAAACCTCTTATCCTTCCAAACTAAAATGAGAACTTACTAATACATCCATCATTATCGACTATCATCTTACAAACATGTGGCTAGTTTGTCGGCTTTACACTATTAATCAGTACGTTTACTATCTACTCTCTGTTTTCTCTTCAAATGCATTTTAGGTTCATTAGCATCTTAAGCAAATACGAAACTTGGGGGTTAGAAATCTAAGAAAGAAGCATAGCTATCTCATTAATCAGCTAGACTGATCTATCCTGGTTCTCATTTAAGCAGATGATAAACAAAGGGTTAATAAGTAGTTTATAAAGGTCATACCATAACTACTCTTCTGCTATATTCCCTTTAATCTCCTGAAGCTTTTACATGAATTCCATTTTTTGCTTTAAATTCAAATTTATTCATAAAATAGCTTTTGGATATTTAAGATTTTACCATTTCGATTCGTATCCTTTTGAGTATACTGATATGGTTCTAAGTAAACTTACCTATAATGCTTGTATATCAATCATATGGTTCTATCTTTCCTCTCTTATCTTGTAGTTAATAGGTTTATGTCAATGTAACAGTGGGTAGTTAGTATGGTGTTAGTTACGATGATTAGATATGTTGATATAAAGGATATAAAATGGTTCGTTTTAATTGCCATTTTCCCCATATTAAATTAAAATGTTTAGAGCCTGGACTTTAAACAAAGCAGCTAGTTCCATAAGTCTGAGACGCTGCTTTGCTGCGGCTAGCAAAGCTTAGGCAGCCGCAGCTGGTAAATAAGCAGCCAAAGCAGCTACTCCACCTCCTAGCAGTGCTCCCACTGTAAATGCCTTCTTAGAATCTGCTGAAGCAATTTTCAAAGCGTAAAGAGCTTAGAAAACTAAGGTAGAGAAAACGAACGAAGAGTTGCTTAGAACGTTAAACGATGAAAAATTGCTTAAGAAAGGAGTTTACAAACATCCCTACTGTACAGACGAATATCCTCTTGCTTTAGAATCTCGACATTTAATGCGTATCATGATGGACCTGGTAGGCCCAGAGTAAGTATCACCTCATTACTAATCCCTAGAAGAATACGGAAAATGGTTTACTTACTTCCTATTGAGTTTTGGGTTCTGCTTTACAATGCGTGATAACTTCAACCATGCTTTCGGTTATTGCATGACTAACATGGTAATGGGAGCTGAACTTTACCTTTACATGTCCTTTTATTACATCCTACGTAACAATGTTATGTCAATTCCTAACCCCTGGAAAACACTATGGATCAGATATAATATGGACCAAATGTTGTAGAACCTCTATGAAGATTTGGAAAATGTAGCAGTTGACAGACAAAAAGAACCACTTCAACAAGTTGACTACTACAGGTTGCATAAGGAATTTTTAGGAATGAAGGCTAAATTATTGAACCACCATCTTAAAATAAGCAAATTATAGCTTAAAAAGCATGCATATGAAAGAGTCAATGCTATGCTAAAAATGGTCGAGCAATTTGAAAATGAAAACTTCAAGAAGGAGTTCAACAATCTACTGACAGAATCTGTTGAAAATGTATATAAGGAATTGAAGGGAGGAAGTGGAGTTTAAATCAGAAAACAAGCGTTCGAAAGCGCTTTGATAGGAATTAAGAACGGAAAAATGAGTTATGAACAAGATCCAATTTTGCCATTAGTTCTTAAGAACATTGAAGACTTTGAAAAGAGAGTGAAATCCATGACGAAAGAAGAGTAAGATTTTAATTCAGACTAGTGAAGTTAGTTCAGTTGAGAAATGAATAAAAGGCTGCTATTAGGGAGCAAGATAAGGGTAGAGAAAATACTTTCTTAGTTACTCCTCCTCCTATTAAGCATCCAAGAATTTTGACAAGTCCAAAATTCAAAGCTTTTGTCCAGCACTGATTTATAACTCATTAAATAGTTTAATTTTATTAATATGTCTTCAGATAATAATAAAAGCCATATCTTCATTAGTTCATTTACTAAGGCTAAAACTTTTTTCTTACATCAAAACTTGTAAATATTTAAATATGCCTTCATAATTTTATTCCACTTTGACTATAAAATTAAATATCCAAGATTTAGCTAACCATCAGATCAATTTATCTACCAGTATGAAAAGCTAATTCTCTCATTCTGATCTCACTTCTATCTTACTAGCTTTATATCCCTAGCAAAGTTTAGGTATATTATCCTTAGTTTCAACTTCTTATCGAGCCAAATAATGAACTATATCTTGCTATTTAGCATTTCCTATACTAACTATGTTACTAATTCTTATTAAGAAAGTAATGCTTAATATACTGATTAAGTTATAAATTATGAAGGCAATTTAATTTTATTACCCTTGCTCAATTTTATGTAACATTAGCATGATAACTTAATAAATACTTCCTAAATACTACTCTACTAGCCTATATACCAAACTATCTACTTCCTTGCTTCAGGCTTCACTGGTTTATTACTAGATTTATTGCTGATACTCAAGTCTTTCAATATAGTTCTTTATTAGCTTCAATTTCCATTCTATTTCTAAATTTTAGAATCTAGCTTTAATCAATTGAACCTAATCCTCCTATTTACTTTTACTTATTACCTTTAAGAAAGATGCTAGCAATTTCAAAAGCTCTATGGTTATTCTATTACTTTAAACTACCAAATCGCTCTTCTACTAAGGTTATTTTCTTGAAGACAGCATTTTCAAATGTCTCTTTGAATGACATTTCATCTGTGCTTTTTAATACCTTTGATATGCTTTCTCTGACAGAGTTATGTTTCTCTTAATGAAAATCTGGTTTAATATAGGTAAAAATTCGCTCTTTCTACAAGAAATTAGAGAAGCTTTTCCTTATTAAAACGAGTAGATGCACGACATTATAGAAGCTCCTTAAACCCAATAATTAGACATAGTTTAATAAAGAGATAGACCTTCAGCCTTTTTATATAGTCAATTAATGATTTAATTGATAAGCTACTTTAATTACTATCTACAGATACTAAAATGTGATTAATACCCTTCTTCACAGGGTAAATACTATGAGTAGAGATTAGAGAGCTAAGCTGATTCCGTTTCTTAGCTCTTTTTACCTCTACTTTAATAATTATCTCAAGCATTTTTAGATCGATCTTATGGCGATCTTTCGGTATTCTCATTACAACCAATAATATTTTGCTTTAGTCTTGGAAGGAACTATAAGATAGGTTATATTTAATGACTAGTTCTCTATTCCTTATTTCTCATGCTTATTATATCAAAATAACTGAGAAAGAATATCAGTTTTCCTTTTACCTTTTACCCATAGTTCTACTTACCTTTATTAACCAAGCCTTTAAGCCTTATCACTACATATCATCTTGACTACCTTTATAACTAACTGATTAACTTAAATCCTTATTCTCTATTCTTTATGCTTAATTATCCTTTGCAGACCTAAGTTGCTTATTAGCATTATCTATATCCTCATACCTCTTTAAGTTATATTACATACCCAACAGAGTATAAACACCCCAAGCTTCAAGCTAGGTATTCCATATTACACCTAAATAAGCTACCCAATCATCTCCTTTTTCCCTTTCAAACTTCATCCTTTACTAACTCTAACTATGCAAAGAGGTATAAATAAGACTCTTAGTTCTAAGTATTTCCTAACTGAATCATTAAGAGGGTAAGAGATGGGTGCTAGTATGAGTATGGTAGGAATATAGGAGTGTAAAGGCTTAAATTAGGTTCAAATTTTAATAATGGAATACAAAATTTTCACAGTTGAAGAGGAACTCTTTCCACTCATGGAACTTATAGGAAAAGATCTATCAGAACCGTATTCCATATACACATATAGGCATTTCATAGAGTCCTGGCCTGATTTGTGCATTCTCTGTTACTCTGAGTAGAAACTTATAGGAGCAGTAGTTTGCAAAATAGAGATAAAGAAGACAACAGGGTAGAAGAAAGGGTATATTGCTATGCTAGCAGTAAATGAAAATTATAGGAAGCAAGGGATAGGAAAGAAGCTTGTAAGTGATGTGATTGAAACTATGAAGAATAATTACTAAGTAGTAGAAGTTTGCTTAGAAACAGAGTACAATAACTTAGCAGCTTTGCATTTATATCAAAGCTTGGGGTTTGTGAGAGAGAGGAGATTGAACACTTACTATTTGAATGGAAACGATGCTTTCAGGTTGAAGCTTTGGCTGGTTTGATTCTATAAATATTTAATAAATTCCTACCTTTTTTAATCCTAAAGAGTGATATATATCATGTCATGCTGAAGCCTTAAAAATTAAATACTCTAAGCCTTTCCATAAAAATCTTATCTTAAGTTAAAAGAAAGTAGTGGCTGTCTAGTTGTCGATATAGATAAAGAGCATCCTTCACTTTAAGCAGCTTTTCATCTGATTCATTTCCGGCTACTTCATCAGTCAGGAAGAAAGTTCCTACAAAGCTAGTATTGACATAAGAAGTCCAATATTAAGACTAGTAAAGCTAAGGCAGCAGATATAAAAAATCAGCTAAATAGGTTAGATTATTAATTCTCCTTTAGAGTTCATAAGAATATAGATATACAGAAAGCATATTACTATAGACTATGATAAGCTAAGTATCACTTACCACAAAGACAGAAAGCGCTAAACTTAAATACATTCTCTTAATCACTTTAAGTCAAGTAAAGTGATTTCAATATATCTGGATCTTATACAATCAATAAATAACTTTCTTTAGAAGAGTCCACAAATCATCTAGCCATTATTGTAGGTATAAATCAAAAAAGGAGGTTTTAAAGCCAAATGATATGTTTAATCATTAAGTCTCCTTTTTATAGTATGATTTATACTATGCATATAAAGCTAAATATAGTGAACATGCTTCAAAGTATGATATGCAGACTTTAATAAGGACTAAAGCTAAACTAGGGTTCGCTATGAATGCACTCTAAATGTTATCGATTATATCCAACCTTATTAGGTCCTCAAGACATAACATACTATAGATAATAAACAAGAGTCTTGATTTATATACTCCCTAGAATAGCTTCCAGTTATAAGCAGACTTTACTATCTTCTAAGTAGATATAAATCTATCTAGTGATTAGCAAAAAGACCTAAAATATGCGAATAAGAAAGCTAACCTAATTCTAAGGGTATAACATTTAATCTCTTAACTAATACTTTATTTGTATTTCAAAAGGAAGATCAAATATCAAGAGTTAATTTTAGATTAATAAAGTAAAGGAAATTTATTTGCTGCTAAGCTTTTGCTTATTTTTGCTTTAATAGTACAAATTACTAATGTTTATAATGTTCCTTGGAAACTTTATTTTCATTATATGTTAAACAAACCATTTGGCTGTTTTATTATATGGTTAATTATAGATAATGTAATGCTAGGATATGCTTAGTACGAAGATTTTGTCTGATTAATAAGCTTTTTAATTGAGATTCTTATGAGATAGCTTTTTCTAAGCCTTTTTTCATTTTTATATAGCAAAGCAGAAGAGGCCTTTGCTTTGCTTGTTTTCTTGATGTAAAGCATCAATCTTAGTTAACTAGGTTTTAGTATTTCAATCTGAGGAATTTAAATAATTTACTTCAAAGGGCAAATCCCTGACTTATATCCTATCTTCTCCTATTCACACTTATGCCAGTCTTAGCGACTTAATTTTGCCATCCTTAGTATAATTCTCCTTTAATAAGGATTCTCTTAGTCACCTTTAGACGTTTTTTCAAGTCATTCCAGTATAAAAATTTTAAGCTAAATAAGCATCCTAAACATCTAATTTCCCTTTTAGCCTTCTAAGCTTATTTATAGCTAACATTACTATCCGAACAAATCATCTCAATAAACCACTAACAGACCAAAAAATTTAACAACTCAAACTAAAAAAACACCAGAAAAGACCCTGAATTTTCAGGCTAAAACCATGAGGAGAAAATACAAAAGAAAGGTTCTCAAAAGCAAAGCAAGGAAGGTAATGCTTGAAAGCAATGAAGCTAAAGGATGACGGTGGATCAAAATTCTTAGCAGTTTTCATTTAAATGCTTTAAATGATAAAATAGTGTTGATTATATTCATTCAAATCTATAAGAATCCATTTATATAATGGCTGATAAGAGGTATTCTAGAAGAAACGTATCAGAGCTTGAACATACTAGCAGTCAAACGAAGAAAAAGAACGTTACTGGAGTTTCTTAAGACTTGAATTCGTTAACTCTCGAGGATTCTAAGTAAAAGGGTAAAAAAGGTTCGAATTTTACTTACACTGCTACGAAAATTATTGGAAGAGGAACGTTTGGAGAAGTGTATTAAGCTACTATTGCTGAAACTGGGGAAATTGTTGCGATCAAAAAAGTGTTTTAGGATAAAAGATACAAAAATAGGGAACTTTAAATTATGAGGCAGCTTAATCATTCATGTGTTATTGAGTTGAAAAATGCGTTCTATACACTTGGCGAACGTTAAGATGATTAGTATCTGAACTTGGTAATGGATTTCATGGCTGAAACGGTTTTTGATATAATGAGATAATACGCTAAGATGAGACAATCCATGCCAATGCTACTTGTTAAATTATACACTTATTAGCTGATCAGATCTTTAGCCTATATACATTAGGTTGGAATATGCCATAGAGATATAAAGCCTCAAAACTTGTTGGTAGACCCCAGTAGACATATTCTTAAGCTCTGTGATTTTGGTTCAGCTAAATAGCTTGTCAAAGGAGAGCCTAATGTCAGTTATATTTGCTCAAGATTCTACCGAGCACCTGAATTGATCTTTGGAGCTATTGATTATACATGTTCAATTGATGTCTGGAGTGCAGGATGTGTTTTGGGTGAAATGCTGAATAACACTCCACTCTTTCCAGGTGAAAGTGGCGTTGATTAACTAGTTGAAATAATCAAGGTTCTAGGTACTCCTACAAAAGAGCAGATTTAGGACATGAATCCTAACTATACTGAGTTTAGATTCCCTAAAATTAAACCACACCCGTGGAACAAAATGTTCAGGTCGAAAACACCTCCAGAAGCAATTGACCTGATAAGTAAACTCCTTGTATATCCCCCCTAATAACGATTAAAACCTATGGAAGCTCTACTTCATCCATTTTTCGATGAGTTGAGAGACCAAAACTGTAAATTACCAAATGGAAATCCTTTACCTGAGCTTTTCAATTTTTCTCCAGGTACAATTTTTTATTTTAGAGGAAGTAGCTTAAACCACTCCTGAAATTATAGATCAACTTGTTCCATCCTGGTACAAAGAATTGAAAGCACAGTAGGAAGAAAAAAATGCCAATTGATAGAACTTAATTTCTTTTATATATTAATCTAAAGTCTTTTGACTCTTCCTATCATTTTCCTTGCATTTAATACTTCTACCTACAGCTTCTTTTAATGTACCTTATTACATAACTGATTCAAAGATTACGGCCTTTCAACTGAACTAATAACTTACCTTAAGTTATTAAGACCTTTTATACCTGATTTTATCGCTTAAACTTGTGATTGAAACATTAATTTATCTTTACTTAATCTGAAAGGCTTGCCTTAAGTCTATTAATTACTAGTTTTATAGCTCACTAAATACCATTTTAAAGCGTCTGTAATCATAAACTTATTTACTTCAATTCTTTAATCGCTAAAGAGCTGATTTGCCTTAATCTAATACTATCACTTTGAAAGTCTTACTCTTAGCTTCAAAGAGGAAAATGTCATTCAGCATTATGCCTTTATTGAGTTTAACTTTTGATCATATGACTTATAGTTTATATATGTTAGAAAGGTATCTGTACTATGCTTTACTCCTTAGCATGCTCAGTTTCTTTCTGTTTTGCTTTTGGGGCAAATACCAGGAAGGAATTGACTTAGAAATTCCCCTCGGCTTTGCCACGTAATTAAGGATTTTAATGCCTTAAGTTTATTATTGAATATCCTCATTTTTTTAACTTTACTTTAGTTAGTTTATTTCAAGAGTTAAATTAGAAATCCCTTTACTTATTTATAGGGTTTAAGAGCTAATTTCTATTATTTACCTTCTATTTCTACTTACCCTTACCCTTTATAAGGAAAAATGCTCTTTATTAACTGCTAGACTTGAACCTTTCAACAGCATATCATTTAATACCCTTAACATTGAAGTTCTTTTTCATATCAATTTTTACCAAAATCCTTAGTTCATTAGCTTAGAAAGCTTTATTATCTTGATACGCTATTTGGATACTAAAATGACTTCTAGTTCAATTATTTATACCTGAACCTACAAAAGCCATCTTATTCTTCCTTGAGATAAGCTTGAAATTGGTAAAACCTCTAAGTTAAAACCGAAGTTTCTTTCTGATCTTTTACCAATCTACTAGCTTGTGTCTCGTCTCACTTCTAAACCTCCTTCACTGAAAGTACTTTTTAACCTTTTTTCTTCTCTTATTACTATAGTGCTAATATCTATGAAAGCAGATATAAAGAACTAGGAACATAAGGCAGAAACTTATCTCCTAGTAAGAAGAAGGTATTGATATTATATAAGATAAGCAGTATTATAAAGGAGGATATTTGGCTGAGTAGTCAGTTACTAGTTATTAAGCAATCAAGTCTCAAAGAGAGAAAGAAAGTGAGATAAGAGGAAACTTATTTCATCCTTTAGTGGAGTAAAAGATAAATAGATTTGCTACTTCTGGATAGTAAAGAATCCAGCAAAAACATTCTGGACTAACTTAAAAGGATAGAAAGAGTTTGGATCTAGATCTAGAATTATCTGTCTATGATTAGTAGCAAATATCCTTTAAATATAAAATGTACCCTTAGCTACTTTTACAGAGATAGAGGTATTTTGAATAAATAGTTAATATCTCCCATGATGCGATAACCATATAGGATACGTGAGGAGTATAGTATAAGCAATCTAATAGCAAACTATAGTTACTAGGTACTAAAGAAAGCAGTTATTTTCATATGATACTGTCATTTTTAGTGACTGCTTCTATAAATATAAAGCTACCGTCATTAAATAAAATGAATCCAGCTTCTTTAGAAAAGAGTCTTAATATCAAGTAATCAAAACTAGGTATATATAAAAACTACTTATGTAGCACAGTAAAAATACCAAATTTTGACACTATAAATAGGTTAAATACTATTAAAAGCATCAGGTTTGGAGACATAAATGTAATTAATTGAAGGGATTTTTAAAAGTAAAAGGAACGTTATTATAAGAAGAAAGTGAGGAGGTACAATGATTAATGAAGTCTTGCTGTTCCTAGTATCAGAAAACTAATTTTACTCTTTATAAGGTAAAAGTCATCTTTAAGTATTACTAGGAAGTAATATATTTAACGCAAAAATAAGAAATAGACTACATTTCTGTTCAGTATAAGATACCAAATTTGGATATTGAAAAAATGCATCATTCAAATATTGGCCAGAATTCTAGCTTAGTTGATAAGACTCAATATACTAGACAAATTATATATCTTTGACTATATTCCCTAGTTATGTGATATTAACACGATCATCACAATACTAGCATTCGTGTTTATATATATATAGCCATCTAAAATTTCAATGCGTCCTTTCTTTAATATAATAGTCAAAGATTTAGAGAATAGAAGCTTAATAAGTATAATAGCTGAAGTTACAATCTAAACAACTCTTTATTAATTAAATATTCTAGTTATTTTGCTATTCTGAATATTTAGAATATCCAGAATTTTATCTGTCTCCTAAGAACTTTCACACCTACTCGTTGGGATTTTTTTAGGTGTTAAATCTGGGTTAGAAGTGATTTCATTTTCGAACTTTATTTAGTATTCTGCTTGGGTTATATCTTCTGTAGTAGGTACCCTGCTCTTCCCCTTCTCTTGGTGTAGCAATATTTTACACACATTATGGACTTGATTTAATCTTTTTGGATAATAGCAAATTAGTTCTTACCCTTGCTTGTATTAATTACTTTTGAAGTGCTTACCAGCTATTCCCAGTCCTCATCCATATATCTTTCCACTTTGACACAAGGCAATTACATGTGCCTCTCCAGTGATTATATCAATAACAATTTCATTCTGCAATGAAATTATTTCTATTGGGACCGTACTATAAAACTATTCTTTTGATATCTGAGCTAAAGGGCCAAGACCAAATTGACCTTATTATCCACTGCCAAATATGAACAGCTTGCCTTTTTAGTCTAATACCATTGAAAATACAGCACCACATGTGATCTTAATTATGCTTGTAGGCAATTAAACCTTAAGGATTTAATTGCTCATTACACTCTCGTTAACATCCACTCCTAACTATCCATCTTCAGCTCATCCAAATGAAAAGACTTATCCATCTTTATTTAGAACCAATGTATGTGCCTCTCCACATGACACCTATTTAGGTTCCAGGTTTTTTATTGGGAAAAATTGGTTTATTTTCTTAGGTAGAAACTGAACTCTACCTACAGAGTCTTTGCACATTTAATTAAGAGGAATTCCTAGCTGATGCACATCACCTCTACCCCATGTAAAGATCTCTCCTTCACTACTTAGAACAGCATTGTGAAAAGCCCCGCATTCAGCGTATATAATTTCCTTCTCATTTAGAGATTTCAAAAGATAAGGCTTATCTCTAGATAGGGTATCACCATGACCTAAACAAGCACTTCCTCCATATCCTCAACTGTATAGCTTTCCTTTCGTAGTTACTGCTAAGCAATGCTCATTTCCCATAGTTAGTCATAAGACTTTTATATCAAAGAGCAAAGATTCGACCACTTCAAATCCAAGTAACTTCTGAACTTTCTGGCACTTAAGTTTGCCTTTAGATTTGTTCTAATCTCCAAACTATAAATCAGCTGCATTATAGTATCCATTTGCAATGAAGCTTTACTCTATTGAGCATTCTTAAAAATTCTAGGAAGTGAGTACTACAATCTTACTGTGTAAAGGAGATAGCAAGTAAGCAATCTATGATTTGGAGCAAGCTGCAGGTTGGTTTAAATTAATGTGTGACTATGAAGTGATAAGAGTAAAAGTAGCCTCACATTGATGTTTAGATTGTATAGGAGTGGACACCACATTTATGCTAGGCATTTTGTAAATATTATTCCAATGCTTGACATCCTTTACGAGCTTATTTTTACTCGCCCTTAAGTTTTCTCTCATCCTTAATATTTAAGTCTGCTGTGAAATTAGGCCTTCTTCCTCACTTAGTCCGATATTTTCTTCTGACTGTACAAAAATTCCATTGGCAATTGCGTTTTGAATAGCTTCAGCGCTGTTATACATAAAGTAGCTATCTTCATGACTTGCTTCTTCTAGCAAGTTAACTAAGTTTTTAGTATATTTGATCGAGCTCTTTGTTCTCTAGGACAGCTGTTCTATGTTACTTATATCAGAGAATTTACTTCTTTTAGTCAAGCCTTCATTTTCCGCACTATTATGCAAGGTAAATGATAACTAAATATCATTAGCCTAGTTAGGCTAGTTAATTTCAACTCTACTGATTCGCTACTATTCTTCATTCTACTCCGATAACGATTCTTAGTAAGATTCTTCAATCTGAAACTAGGAATTCATTGACATTGACTAAAGCAACTTACTAGCATTCTGCTAGACGAAGTTCATCTTATGTAGGTTCTTAATTTAGTCAACTAATTCATTATTCAATTTCCTTTTTCCTTTGAAGAAAGAGCAAGTAAGAGAATCTTCGCTAGATAATGACTCTTCAGTCTCATTTTTACCTTCCTCATCCTAAAAAATAATATCCTAGATATCTCTAACATCAGTACGAAATGGACTATTCTAGTGTATCTCTTACAAGAGCAGTACCATTTTCTTAGGCCTTGCAAATTTCCCTATATTAATCGTTCAATTTTCTTCTTAGAAATCTTCATTATACCTACATATCGTATTCTGCCTTTAGTCCTCTAGACTTAACTCTAATTTTAAATCTGGAAAAGTTTCGCTTAGCATTGGAAATAGAAACAAAGGATGGCTCTGGATTTCCATAAGCTTTTTAGGAAGATCCACTAGCTATAAGGTCTAGATCTCAGGCAAGTTAATTCCATAGTAGCTTTCCCTCTTTGAAACTTGAATATTCAAGGCTTCATACTTCTAGGAAGACTTTTGGTCTTTCTAATTACCAGGACACTTCGAACTAGAGTTTAGCTTGTTTCTCTACTGGATTTAGGATTACCAAACCTTATCCATTTTATTGAATGTAAATATGCAAAAGTCTAGACTTGGGATACTTTAAATAAGTTACTGAACGAGTATTTAACTTAAACTGCTAGAATTTTTATAGAGTAAGTAATGAGAGTTTATCGGGCGATCAAAGGCTATTATACTGTATATGCCTTAAGCTTAAATATTAAGTAGTAAAGTATATAAAAATGGGATATTTAAGTAAACAGTATGAAGTAGGCTAATAAGATGGAAGGTTATTAAAAGGTTACTTTTTATATTGGGTTACTTAGATTTATTCCACTGTAGAGTATTCTGGTTTTATTGGGTAGTCAAATATGATTGGCTGGAAGATTTGGTTTACTTATATCAAACCTCTATTGTATTTAGCTGAAAATAGGGAGAGGAAATTGTTGCGCATTATATTTCAATAGCCTTTTAAAAAATAGTCGCATGTACTTGCATTTATAAATAATGTACCGTTTTAATATTTCACTCCATGTTGATTGTGAACATGTCCAAATATATGAACTTTAGGCTTTACTCTCTAAACTTGCTTCATTAGATCAACTTCACCTATCTTCCTTCCTTGTCTATCCTTGTCCAAAACTCCAAAAGGCGGACCATGTGTTATTAAAATATCTGTATCTTTGGGTATTTTTCTTCATCGGTCATCAAGTTAATAGTTTCTTGTCCTTTTACGTTCTTACTATTAAGCATTAACTTCAGGCTATTTATAGGCAGATTAAGGAGACCCATAGAACTTAATTCCCTCAATTTCTATACTTTCGTTATTAAGATAAAAGCAAACATCTTTTAGCATTTATTCCAGTGTTTGGGTATCAAAAGGTTTAGAATGAACAAAGTCATCAAAATTCTCTTTGAACATAGCTTTATCTAGACTCATATCATGGTTACCCCCTATCACTATCTTATACTAGAAGTCTTACTTTCTTAATCAGTTACAAAATGATTCATATTCAGCTAGTTCGCCTCTTTTATATCCTATATCTCCTGAATGTATAAGTATATCACCCTTAGGTAATTTTCCTAGTCTATCATGAAGATTGTGAGTGTCTGATATACATACGAATCGAAATACTCTGGGTATTCTTGATACCATAGACTATAGTATTTAATAAAGGAAATGAATAAAGAGACTTGTATATTTTTCTAAATCAATTCAATTAAAAAGGTTCTTGAGAAAACTCGGCTATTCACATGATTTCTCTCATATCTATTGCTGAACATTTAGCTATCAGTACTTCTAGCTCTTAGGAACATAAGCTATTTCTCCTTTCGCCTTTTTCCTTTTCCTCCATTTTTAGGATTTCCTTTTCGAGCTCTTAATCTATATACTCATTGCTTTGGATGAAGTGGAGCATGTAGTTTGTGTTCTCCAATAGCTGTAACAAGTCGCTCTAGTCTGGAATAACTCCTTTATCCTGTTTAGCTATCTATTCAACTTTGAATCTCCTAAGTTGATCATCTTCAGATATGTTATTCAGCTTCATAATCTCATACTCCAGCTAGTCCTTAATAACAGGATTCTTAAAAGTCGTTGGAGCGATTTACTTTTAAGCTTCGCTTCTTGGATCTTTTAGTAGATTAATTTTCTACTTCTAAGGCTTCTCAGTACTCATATTTTATTTATAAACACAGACAATTTCAGCCTTTTCCAAGCTTTAATTTCTATTAATTCTAAAAAAATCTTTCTTTTGACGTTAAATTGAGCCGGATAATTTTTTGGATAGGGAATATAAAATAATTATAAAATGTATGACAGAGAATCCACATTGTTCTTACCAAATCTCATTGGAGCTTTCTTCCTCTCGTTCTTTTCTATTAACGAAATTTCGCTCTACTCTGTATAAAACGTCGACAGAGTCTACTTTACTTCTGGAAGTCTAACCATGCTTTTATAATTCACTCTTTTCGTCCTTTTTGTTTTTTGCTTGCTCTACTCAAACTAAACTGTTAGCTTCCTTTTAAGTTTCTCTCTGATCTGCTTATTAATCTACTAGTTGATTGATTATCTCTTTGTCTCTTTAATCTTCTTAACGCTTATACCATCATTCTAATACAGCTTCTTAGCATTGACTTAAAATATCTCACTTCTAACCTGATTTAACCGTTATAACGACCTTTTGTAATCTATTTTATTCTTTAGAATCTAGGATTCATTATACAAGTTTACGAGCTCTTATTCAGTGTTACTACAAATGGAATCAGAAGCACTGATAGCCTCATTTTCAGTAGGTTGCTTAGTTTGTCTCAAGATGTTTTTACTATTTTCATACTGTATCAAGTTTGGCTTTTTCATAGTACCTTTATTTATGATTTCTTCTCTCCTTATGATTGTAAATGTCTTAAAATGCTTATAAGTGAACATATCAGGATTGCTAAAGTTAAAATTAGGCTATTATCTTATAATTTCCAATCTATTCTAAATATTTCTGAACTTCTTCTATATTAATGGCTACAAGTCAGAAGAAGATTCGCTCTTTTCCAACTACTTCCTTAGTTTAAGTTACCGGTTTAAGTAGAAAATATCCTTGAACTAGAAATCAGTCCCAATAGCGAACCTTCTCTACCACTGATCCTTATAGTACTCAATCAAGTCTCTTTTGTTAATGTTGATTTACCCTGTTTACTTGTCTTTCGTAGTTAGTCATGATTTTTCTTTTTCTGTCATGTTATAGAATTAAAACCTAAATTTATGTCGCTTACTACTTTAGTTTATATAGTCAAGTCAATGGTTTTAGTTAGAAAGACAGATGAGGTAATAATAGTTGTAACTGAAGAAGAATGGATTAATAAGCAAGGGTAAGCAAATTTAGGTCTTAGAATAAACTTAAAAATCAGTACTGATATACAGCAAAAACGACACAAGTGCAAAAAAAGTTGTCGTTCTAGTACGTTTCAACAGCCACAGAGTCAGTATCTGAATCTCATAAACAACTGGTGCTCTATTTAATACCCTAGCCTTTCTACTCTCCAAGCATTACATGGACAGCGTATTTATATCTATTACAAAAAATAAGTCCTTTCATCTTAGTTTTAACCTACTAAGCTATTTGTTTAACTAATAAGTTACTCTGTTCATATTCATATGCTTTCTCAGCTAGGTTCTGCTCTAAAATTTCAATGATAGCTTGCTTGGCAATCTAGCTTCTGAATTTTTCCTTGAAAGCTGGTCTGATTTAAAAATCTTCTTAGTTTTCAGATTTCATTTAACTAGCTAATTATAAAGAAAAAGCCACTCTCAGTATATTTCTACTATACTTATAAGCTATTCTTGCTATGGATGCTATAAACTGACTATACATATATACTAGTACATAGAGGAGGTATAAGGACATACTAGTTTGTCTACTAAGACAGATAGAAGAGATAAGGGATATAAAAAGTGACCTTATCAAGTTAAAGGTTAGAACTACAGTGCCTTTAAATAAAGACTGAACTATCAAGATAGCTAAGCTAAGGTATACTAATAAAGCATCATTATTAGATTTACTATCACTAGTGTATAATATAAATAGCAAGGCTAGTATGTTATTAAAGCACAGAAACAGCGAGTTAAATAAACCTCAGTTAGCTATCTAAAAGTAACTAACTAAACCTAGAAGAATCTATATATATACATCGTAGTCTCTTTAATAGCTCATATAGATACTTTAAGTAACTGACTTCAAGAAAGTCAAAGTAGCATAGAATTAAACACCAAGAGTAAAAAAAGGACTTTTAAATGCTACTTTCTAATACTAATGGTTAAGTTAGGTGATATCAAAATAAACGGATAATTAAACGGTATAGATATATAAGAAACGAATAAGAAAGGAAGTAAAACAGTCATTAAAGATAATATGGCTAAGATCAAAAAACGAATCCTTTGTATGACTATGTTCCAGATTTGATAATAAAGGAACTAATATTGACAGTATATTTCATAATGAAAGAAGACTCCTTAGCCTCATCATGCTCAATTAATACTATGAAGTAAGCTTTATTAAGTCTACATGAAATGCTAGATTCATATGAAAGCATTCTAGCTAACTATAAGAGTAAGTTATAAGGACTAATTCAAGAAAAGGTGGAAATCCCTTGTTGTGAGAATGTTTATGAAGATGAAGATAAATGCTAGCTTGAGAGAAATTAGCCGATATTGTATAAGAAATAAGCTGTTGATTTGTACCTTGCAACACGTAATGCGACTAACGTTGCATAATAATTTGGGATTAGTGTTGCTACACTAAGAAGGTGGGTACACCAAGTGAAAAATAGACAGATAAAGAAAATAAGGAAATTCCTTCCTAAAAATAAGAAAAAAATAGCAGAAGAATACTTAAAGAAGTTACTCGTCGATTGCGAAAGCAGAACAGAGGCTTGCAAAATCGTAGCTAATTACTATGGAATAGAGTTACAGACAGTTTACAAATGGAGCTATAAGTTCAAGCCTAAAGAGTACGATTAAGAAAGACAGCCATTAGCAGAAGAAGGCAAGGATTGTAGTAATTTGAGTTCATCTTCGGTCTCCTGTCAAATAGAACAATACAATAATGTAGTTAATTGATTCTCTTATTACTCTAAATCTAAACTCTACATATCAAAAGGTAAATTAAATAAGCTATATATAACTCTAAGTATACTAGAACTAAGACAGTATAATCAAAGGTTTGCTAATTTCATAAGAAATAATATTTAAATGTCAGGACATTAGAAAGATAGAAATGCAAATAAGAAAGAGTAAAGTATAGCCTAAATGGATAAAAGTGGATTGTCGTAGAGTCCAACTCATAGTGATTACTAGTCGAAGAGAGAGTATAAATACTAGAATGAAGATATTAACTTCTAGGACATTGAGGTTAATGAGCAAATAGCTGCTAAGAATAGAGAGCTGTAAATATGCAATGAACAATGTAAGCTTTTACTGTAGTTAGGAGATTAAGTATTGAGCTTTAGAGGATCTAGATTGCTTTGGGAACTGATTAGATTCCTATACCCGATTTGGAAGAGGGATTAGCACCATGGGCTGCAAATGCGATAAGACTGAGTCCTTTGTGTATGGCTTATGAGAATAGGATTTAAGAGCTTGAATATAATTACCAAGAAGTGATGAAGGCTAGAGATGAAGCTATTCTAGAAGCTTAAAAGCTGGTATAGGAAAATGATGATATCAGAACTGAAATGGAGAGAAAATGAAATGAAATGCGCAAAGCTGCTAATTAATAAGTAGCAGAAGGAAGGCCATTCTCAGCAATGCTAAACGAGGACGAAAGATTAGAATTTGAAGAAAGAATTTAGCTCTTAACAAGCGAGAACGATCTGCTGCTTCAACAAAGCGAGTTTCTTAAAACAAGGAATTCAGAGTTGGAAGATTATGCGCAGTAAAAGGGAGAAGAAAGCGATAAAAGCACAACAGCTTATCATTAAGCATAGCAAGAATCCCTAAAATTCAAGGAAATAGCTGAGAAATTAAGACTTAGTAAAGATATCTGCGAGGATAAGTTAAAGCAACTGCACGAAAAGGCGTCTTTAATAGAAAGAGAAAGAGAATAATTAAAAATCGAGAATCAAAGGTTAACTAATGAAAGCCATATGGCAAGGAAATAAGCTGAGAACTTCAAGAGAGTCTATGAAGAAATGGAAAAGAGAAAGAAGGAGGAAATCGAACTTTTAGAGAAGGATCTAAGCATTAATGCTGCAAAGGAGAGAGAACTTGTTGATAAGAACTTGTCAAACGAAAGAGAGCTATTAGAGTCTAAAGAAAAGTGCTCATAATTAAAAAGAGAACTTGATGCTATTCGTAACGATTGTGATAATATGGTGCATATTATGGAGAAATACGAGCAAGAGATTTCCAATTTCCAAAATAGAAACGACCAAACTCAAAGTCTTATCAAAGAAGCTAAAAAGCAAATTGAAGAAGCATAGATAGAAAAAGACAAGCTTGCCTTAAAGGAGTAGAAGTATATTAAGCAAATAGAAAAGCTTTAGTAACAAAACAAGGAATCATAAAATCAGATTAGAGAAAGGAATGACTAAGTACTTGAAAGTGTCAGGCAAAAGCATAAGCTCTAACTATAGCAAAGGGATTAAGAAATTTCAGACCTTCAGTAAAAGTATACTGATATTGAAATAAGGCATGATAAAATGTTAAGAGAGACTAGTAGTCTAAAAAGTGATCTACAAAGAAGTTAACATGTATAAAGAGAAGAGAAGCAAATGATCTAGCAGAAAATTGATGAATATGAACGAAAAATAAAAGAATTGGAAGAGTCAAAACAATCTGAGAAAAGAAATTGCGAAGATTAGGTGTATAAGCTGGATAACTATAAGCAAGAGCTGGAATAAAGGATGGAATCAGCAAATTAAAACATCTCAGAGTTATAAACCTCGCATGAGAAGTAAAAAACGTCAATTATGAAATTAGAGGAGGAGAATAGAATGCTAAACTTCAGGGTTGAACAAAGTATTAGAGATAAAGAATCAATGGGAGTCTAAATTCAATAACTGCATTAATAGAATATGCTAAAACTACAAGATACTTCAGACAGCTACAACTAGAAAATCTAGAAGCTTTAAGTTGAACTTTAAGATGCTCAAGATAAGATGAGAACTTCAGAAGACAAAGCATTTGAAATTTTAAAGGCCTAAGAAAGGGTAGCAGAAAAATGGAGAAGTGAGCACCATCAGACGGTTTCCTACTTTTAAAGAATAATAAACGAGCTTTAGGAAGAAAACAGAAGACTGAGTCAAAGAGACGACCAAAATAGAAATGAAAATTTATATTGAACATTTGATTATCTGTCTTAAGATCCAATAGTCCATATAATATCTAATAAATCAATATACTTTTATATATCCTATTAACCTCATCTAGCATATACTTAATAAAGCATTTAAGACAACATAAACTAAAGTATAATAGATATATCGAATAATCCTTAAAATATGTCTATATTCTTATTATACCCTTGATAGGCAAATAATAGGTAAATAGGTCCATACTTTACAAATATGTACTATTTTATACTACAAACCTATTTCTAATACCATTATCTAGGTATTTTGATTGCCTACTATAATAAATTAGCTATTATGACATCTTAAAATGGCATTTTTCATTTAAACCCTTTTAATCATTTTGATAGCTGAATTCTTATCTATAAGCTGCTTAAATAGATTTATTTGATCTAGTTTTTTGAATATTATTCCTAGGTTTATTTTTATTAGCATCCTATATATAAAACATATTTGCTATTATAGGGCTAATTAATAAGAGCCTTGCCTTACTTTGAAGCGTTTAAGATATGATTTATATGTCTAACCTTGCTAGTAATACACTTTCACTCTTACAGCCTTATTAACTACGCTCAATAACCCTTCTTTACTCTACTTCACTTCCCATCACCTTGCTTCGTTTTCAAACCCACCTCACCACATTTTTTTAATCTCCTCTCTATTTCCCTTCCTCTTCTATATCCCTATCAAAAGGATTCTCGTAAAAAGGTTAATTAAAACAATCCATCTAAACTTAAGCGTTTATCTCAAATTAAATCGATAAATTAAGTTGACTAGAAATAATGAAATTGAAGATAGTCTTTTAGCAGGAAAGTATCGAAATAAGTGTCTAATCATTTTAAAGAGTGTCTGAAATCAGAGAGATAGTAACTTAACAGTTAAGTCTAAGGAATTAAACTTTTAATATCGTTTATGAGGCTAATAGTAACCAAACCCTCCTTTAGAGCTCAGAACTCATTTCGAAGTATAAAATCTAGGAAGGAAATACGTTGAAGGTTCTTTTGCTTGAAGAGGATTAGAATTAGAAGGAGTAAGAGACGTCGAGTCCTTAAAGGAGTAAAGCCACTTTGAAGAAAATCTATTTTTAGAAGCTTGGACTGTTTAATACTGAAAATGGCTAAGTTAAGAACTAGCAGAGTAAGGAGAATTAAGAGGTGTCTAAGTCTTAGTTGCTTGAAAATTTGATATAGTTTTGCAAGTTGTAGAATGTACCTAAAATGAAGGAAGTGTTGCAATAGGTTGATGCAATCTCTGTTAATAAAATGATTAACTCACTAGGAACAGGAGGATGGGCACCGATTCATTATGCATGCTTCCTGGGAAACATGACTTCACTAGCTATTCTCCTCTCCTTGTAAAGTGATATTAATGTAGTATCTAAGGAAGGCTGAACTCCTCTAATGTTGTCATCTTATATGAACTAGCTTGAAATAGTTAAGACTCTTTTGAGATAAGATAACATATAAATTAACATTAGCACCTAGAATAAAGGAACAGCACTACATTAAGCATGCTTAAATGGCAACGTGCAAGTAGTCACTTGATTACTATAAAACGGAGCAAATGGATAAGCTATGAATAGCTTGGGTTAGACTCCTTTGTAGCTAGCAAGAAACAGGAGAATCTAAAATATTCTAACGAAGGATATAAAGGAGAAGCAAGTTTTAGAGTATCAAGTGTTCATCTATATGCCAACTGTTTTGCTGTTTGGTGAAAAGAAGATCCTACAGATAAACACTGTAGATCAATCAATTGATATCTATAACCTTAAGCAAACAAGCATTCCCTTTATTAGTGTACCTCTAAAGAACATAGCAGTAGTAAAGGAAAGCTATGTAAACAAATTCTCCAGTAAAATCTCAGGACATTATCATTTCAAACTGAAGTAGAAAGATAAAACTAAAACAGTGTTTTACAGTAAATAGCAGCAGGTCACATAAGAGTGTATCACGAAAATCAAAGAAGCTTAATAGTTCTTCCAGTCTAAGTAGTTTTCCTTAAAAATAGAAGGGAAACTTAAAGTTGAAGTATTAAAGAGAAATCAAAGTTAGGATTTTGATAATTTACTGGAAAGCAAGCAAGTCAAAAGCATGAAAAGGATCTACTCAGGTGTTGAAATTAATAAGGAAAGCAAGCTGAGTAAAAAGGAAGAAGAAAAGGGAGAAACTTTCAATTAGTAAGATCTTGACTTATTTAATAAGCTGGAAGAACTAGGATCAGGTAGTTTTGGCAAAGTATACAAAGTCCAGCATCAAATTAACGGCTAAATCTACGCTCTAAAAATGCTGGATAAGAAATATTTAAAGAAAAGGAATTAACTTAAGTATGCAGTAAGTGAGGTTAGGGTGTTAAAGATGCTAAACCATCCGTTTATAATAAAACTGATCAGAGCGTTTTAAACTAACGACCAACTATTTTTGCTACTTGAGTATTGTCCTAACTAGGATTTATCTAAGCACATCGAAGGCTAAGGTCATTTCGATGAACAGACTGCTATCTTTTACATAGCTGAAGTAATCATGGCATTGGATTACTTACATGACAATAATATAGTATATAGAGATTTAAAACCTGAAAATGTACTGCTGGATAACAAAGGCCATATAAAGCTAATTGACTTTGGCTTAGCAAAAGAAAGCAACAAAAAGTACATTAATACCAAAAGCTTCTGTGGCTCGCCCGCCTATTTAGCTCCAGAAATGCTAACCAGAAAAGGTATAGGAAAGCCAGCAGACATATATGGTATAGGCGCGTTTTTCTATGAAATGGTTTTTGGGAAAACTCCTTTCTACTCTGAAGACTTGCGCGAACTTTTTGTCAACATAAAAATAGGAGATCTGTAATTCCCCTCTGACATTGAAGCATCAAAAGGAGTGAAAAATTTCATCAAATCTTGCATGATTAACAACCCTGAAAAAAGGCCAACAGCAAAGCAGCTACTGAAAGATCCCATTTTTGCTAGTTTAAACTTTGAAAACATTATGAACGAGAAAGCTCCACTATGTGGTGTGCAGCCAAAAGAAAGCGTGGATTTCCATTTACAAGAAATCTGAAACCTTCATAAATAAATAGTTTTTAATGCTATCAATTATATAACATAAATAAGCCATCATCTTACTAAGCTTCTTCATAAAGCAGAAGTAAAGGGTTATAAAATGATTAATATACAAGTTTGTATACTAAAGCTAAGGAATAAATAAGGTATTGACAATAAAGGGTTAAAACTAGCTATTGTTGAATAATTTATCTTGGTAGTTTTTAGTTTTAATTCAATTAGTATGGCAACTGAAATTAAAGTAGGAGGACGTTATCGCTTAGGAAGAAAAATTGGAAGTGGATCGTTTGGGGAAATTTATATAGCTACTAATATGTAGACTAATGAAGAATATGCTGTTAAGTTGGAGCCGGTTAATAGCAAGCATCCTTAGCTGTTGTATGAGTCGAAAGTACTTAAACGTCTTTAGTAGGAACGTAAGTTTATTTTACCCATAAAGCTGGAGTTCCTAATGTTCTATGGTATGGTGTTGAAGGAATCTATAATGCAATGGTTATTGACCTACTAGGACCATCACTAGAAGATTTATTCTCGTTTTGTAACAGACGGTTTTCTTTGAAAGCCGTTCTGATGTGTGCAGACTAGATGGTAAGGCTAATCTACTTTAGATACTAAGGATTGAGTATATTCATGGAAAGAACTTCATTCATAGAGATATAAAGCCAGAAAACTTTGTGATAGGTTTAGGTAAAAGAGCTTCTTTAATTCATGCAATTGACTTTGGCTTAGCTAAGAAATATAGAGACCATAAAACGCTTCAACATATTCCATATAAGGAGAAAAAGAACTTAACTGGTACTGCTAGATATGCATCAATTAACGCCCATTTAGGAATAGAATAGTCAAGAAGGGATGATCTAGAAGGTTTAGGGTACGTTCTAATATATTTTTTAAAAGGTACATTACCTTGATAGGGTGTTCATGCTGGTACTAAGTAAGAAAAATATCAAAAGATAATGGAAAAAAAGATGTAAACGCCTGTCGAAATCTTATGCAAAGGGTTTCCAAGTGAAATAGCTACTTACTTGAACTATTGCAGATCACTCAGGTTTGAAGATAAACCAGATTACACCTATCTAAGAAAACTGTTTAGCGACCTATTCTCAAGAGAAAATTTTGAAATGGATTATATCTTCGACTGATCTTTATTGAACTACCAAGGAAACAACTAAAAAAGGAGGATGAGTAATTAAGTTTAGCAAACAAACGAAAAGGAGATACAAAATTATAAGCCAAATGAAGTTCGAAGGCAGACAACACTTCCACCTTAGTAAAAACTTATTAAAATGCAAAGTGGTATTTCTAACGGACAAAATAAGTAGAGTAGCAAAAATGAATAGAGTAAAAAAAAGGAAAGTAAGAAGTGTTATATTTTTTGAAACGTGTATCAGCTAAATAATTATAATATTATTAAGTTATATATTAGTGACAGTTTTCTCTACACTATATAAGATTCATTTATTAAGATTACAAATCTTTACCTTGTTGGTTGCTAATAGAAGAGAAGAGTAAATTGATAGTTGAAAAAAAGGCTGTAGGCTGTAGGTTGTAGGTATTCTGTGTTAGTTTAATTTGAATAGTATTGAAGGAGATACTTCGATTGTTTAAAGAGGTAGAAGTATTTGACTTTTGTTATGCTGAACTATCAGTACAGGAAACTACCATTGTGTAGCTATAATTACCAAGATATACTATTCAATATGCTAATATAAAGTGTTTCTTCTTCTACTAATAGATTTGAAAATTAGCCTAGCCAATATAGTAATTAAAATATCAACTTTCAGTAATTTTAGGAAACTCCAGATACAACATAGTAAAAGTATATTACCTTTATAGTAAATAAGTAACTTTAGATATATAAAAGAGTCTTCAAAATAGTAGACTAAATCAAGATTAATATTTACTTCTTAAGAAAGAAAGATAAATTATATTCAGAGTAGAAAGATGGTTTAGAAAGCTTTTATCTTTACAGATAAAGATTGAAAGATAGATGGTGTTGTGTTTTAGTTTGAAAGTATCATTAAATAAAATAAAATAAATCATCAAGTTAATTAGGATAGGATTTCTTAGTCTTTCCATCTTTTGATTTTTTTATTTTTGTGCCGTTTGGAAAAATTACATCCTAAATGTAATAAATTTGTTACCTGCTACCCGTTGGGATAGTATATGTATTTGGTTTTATCTAATCCTACACGCTACACGGTTCCGTCGGGAAATACTGATTCTTCCTCACCGTTTCTTTAAATTTTTTTGAAAGCTCCGTCAGGGAACTTAATTTCTTTGCTGTTATCAGGAAAGTGTTTTTCAACCTATCCATTGCCAAATTTATACAGCTACAATCCATCAGGATATGAAGTTTGAGTCGTTTTAGTCTGAGCGAAAAAATACACTATCCTTCCATCAACGAAA